>PVLC010003047.1:28265-103486 GCA_004027655.1 Graphiurus murinus
GGTACTGGGGATTGAACTCAGGGGCGTTCTACCTCCGAGCTACACCCCCAGCCCTATTTTTTATTCTTTATTTTGAAACTGAGTCTCACTAAGTTGCGGAGTGCCTCACTAGGTAGCTGAGGCTGGCCGCGAACCCGGATCCTCCGGTCTCAGCCTCCCGAATGCTGGGATTACAAGCGTGCGCCACCACGCCCGGCTAGGGCTGGTTTTAAAAATAAAAATGGTTCTTATTTTTTCCCTTTGTGAGAGTATTCACTCATCAGTTTCTGAGCTATGATTAAGTTGAAGAATCTCCTTGAATACTAACCATGTAACTGAAAAATTCTCAGATTCTCCCTGTATTTGTGGGTTAACAACCGAGTACAGCTATTGTACAAACACCCATGACAGTTCAACAGAGCACAGAACCTTAAAAAGATAAAAAGAAGCAGACTAGCATTTTATGGGTGCTTTGTTTTGATTTATACTACCCCAAACTCTCAAGTAAGAGTTAGAAAGATACTTTCCATACTTAATCCAGTTCCAAACTGTAACATCTCTGTTTAAGACTTGGTATCTCCATGAATTATGTTTGTCAGGTTTTATAGTTCTGAGAGAGAAAGACAGCTACCAATGAATCCTGATAAACACTATTTAAATGACTTAGACATAACTTATTCCTTGACATATTGCCAACATTTTCCTCTAAAACAGGCATATATTTTAAAGGACAAGAGTACATTTTAAATTATGAATAAAAATGAAAACATTAGAAGAAAATGTCCTGAGGCCTATATTCAAATATACTAATTAGCCTTTTATCAGTTCGGTATGTTTTGCCAAAACAATATTCTGCTTGTTTTTCAGGGAAAATCAGTTTTTGGATATCTTTCATGAAGAACTAGAAGGCAGAGTGAGGGAAAAAAATAGAACGAGGAGTTACTTGTGCATCATAATGATGATGATAAGCAGGAAACACACAGGATAAGCAGGAAGCCCTTCACACAGCTCTGAGGGGAGAAGACCACACACGTTCATTTCTGCTAGGATTTTCATCAAACTCATTTTCATCATGTCACCATGGCAACTAAATTCTATGATTGTTGAGGATTTTTCCTAGTCTACCTATCTTACCACATTAAAAATATGGCATGTACTTATGGATAGGAATAAAATAAACCAAATATAATCTAGAGAAATTATTGGAAAGAAGTAGAGAAAGAGAAAAGAAAGCACAAAATGTGTCCTGAAAGTGATCATGCCTGAAAATGTCCTTGTTCTTGGAAAGTACATGTGAATGTATTTAAGAAGATAAGGATGTAAGTATAATATCTACACTTTATCTCAAAGGTTTAGATTTCCTTATCTGTAAATTTAGATTATTTTTCAGGTACTGGGAATTGAACCCAGGGGCATTCTACCTCTAAGCTACACCCCCAGTCCTATTTTTTATTCTTTATTTTGAAACAGAGTCTCACTAAGTTACAGGTGCCTCACTAAGTAACTGAAGCTGACCATAAACCTGCAATCCTCCTGTCTCAGTCTCCTAAGTATTGGGATTACAGGTATGTGCCACCACGCCTGGTTTATAAGCTTAGATTTGCCAAGATTTAGCTAGATTTATCTATCTTGAGATAAATGTGAATATACATATATATGTACATATATACACACACACACTTGATTCATATTCATATATTTATGAGTCAAGGTTCTGGCTGATTCGAGTTTTGGTAAGGCTTTTTCTAATTTGTAGATGGCCATCTTCTTGCTGTGCCCTCACATTGTTCCTCAGTGTATGTGCCTGAAAAGGAGAAAGAACCTCTTCCTATAAGAATATCAGTCATTCTAGATGAGGGTCTCACCTTAATGATCTCATTTAATGGCTTATTTTCACACAAAACCATATGGGTATAAGGGCTTCAGCATATAGGTCTGGTGATCACAATCCATTAATTTCATAAAGTTCTCTGTGTCAACTTCAAAGAAATTCAAGCATTCAAAGACCACAGAATATCAATGCTTTCTACTCTATACTTAATTATTTTTATAGTTTATGGTATAATTAAATTTGGTAATGTTACAGACTAAGCATTTTACTCAGCACAACGTTATTCTATAATGTTATATATGATACACTTTTTTTTTAAAAGTTTACAGCAATTGAAGTGCATCAACTGATGTACTTGTTCTTTTTTCTACTACTTGGTTAATTTTCTCCAATGTTAATTTTAGTTGTATTCTGTCTTGTGTTAATAATTTGGTTTTCTAAGAATTGTATAGGCTCTTTCTAAATCATGAAAAATAATCCACTGCAATTAAATTTCTGTCTATTTAAATATCCTTTACAATGTTAAGTATTATGGTGTAATTATTTCTCCTTTCTGCAGTGTCACTGAGACAAACTCATTGAAACTTATAAGAGAATGTTCAACTCTATTCTCATTTCTCACTCTGTTCCAGATCTTGAGATCATGACCCATTATAGTTTCCTTTCTATATTGTCATGCTTTCTTGATACTGTGTAGAGTTTCTAAATGCTTTTGTCTTAGTTTTTCTTATTAACAAAAGAAACATGCTTTATTTGTCATGTCTCAGATATCATCTATTTTTTGCTCATTCTATTTATTGCCTAAAATCCATTACATTTTTCCTCCAGGAAGTCACTGGATTTCTATTCTAATTTGGAGAGGTAATTTGATATGTGGCCCATGATTACTTATGCAGATGTTTGTTTCATATGAAGTTTATGATTTCTTGTTTTTAGCTTTATTTCAGGTTTGATCGTATCTTTAACTTTATCTCCTTCTCAAGCATGCTGTATATTCTACCGAATCCTTTTGCCTGAAGACCTATTGGCAGAAACCCATGTCCTTCTCATTTAGCTGAAAAAGTTGCTTTCTGACTTCCAAAGCTCTCATCCTGGGCCAACAATTCATAACTTTCCTAGGTTGTTGAATTCATTGTTTTCTTCATCTAACATTGTCTTTCTTTTTGATACTTCTCATTATTTTGCAGCAGCATATGTATCAGATTAAATTGGAAAAGCAAAGCCACCATTGAATAAAGAACATTGTTTAAATCCAACTGTGCATTGTGGAAGCTGGTGAGTGGAAGACCATTGCCACTGTACCTGGTAGTAGGGCTAAAGTTACCAGGATTGAAATGCCAAGGGTGACATGAAAAAAATGGAACATAGAGTAATATATACAGAAAAACAAACTGGAAATCACAAAGACAAGTTGGAATCCATTAGGAAAAAACTGAAACCAATGTCTGAGTCTCACTTCCTCCAACACAATGATGTGCATGTCCTAAAACAGAAATAGCTACCCTAGCCTGGGAGCAGCATGTATACCTAAAATGAAAAGAAAAGGACTGGCAAGGTCAAAAAGAGCTGTGGTCCAAGCTGCTTCTCCATGCCTACAAAATGATCCACAACATCAGTGGCAAAGCATAAGAGCAGAGGACTGCCTAACACACACAGTGACCATCAGAAGTTCCCTGAAGAGATGTGTCTCCCTTTTATCATCCAACTCCTGTGGAATATCTCTACAGGAAACAACCATGGAAGATCTAGTTGTAGTTTAACTAAGTGGATATCATATAAACCTGTAACACTCTTTGCTTTATCATTTATACTTATACACAAGTCTTTTAATTTCTTAGTAAAAAGAAAAATCATCATTCTGCCTAACAACTGAACACATATTATCTCACTTGAAGAGAACACAAGGTCTTTCAGGCCATCTTTGAATGATGCTCTTTTTTATTTTTCCTCTAGCTGAGTCATGTTTTCTCTTGGGTATCTTGGAGACTAAAACCGAAGTAAAGGTCAATTACTAGTAACTATTTTATGTTAGAGAGTACCTGGGTGTTTCAAGAAGAACATCTTTCAGGTGGAATGTTTCCTAAATTGGTTTTTGTTCTACTACATGGATATAATTTCATACACTCTGCTTCTATATTTGCACTCAAAAATGTTCCCTCTTGTTCGTTTGTGTCAGCTTTAGTATCCAGCTATAGTCACTTGGAGTTTTGCTATATAAAGGTTTCCTTCTTTGGTGTGAATTCCACTCTGTAAATATTTTCTTTTCCTTGGAACTGCCTTGTGAAGTACTTCATGCAGTTATTATTTTAATTTACTAATATGAAAAGCAAGAGATTACAAGAAAGCATAAGTTGTACCAGTGATTCATACCTTTTAACTTTCCATCCAGTGCTCCTACCACTATGCCATGATGCTTTTTAAAGGGTTTAGTGATGAACTTAATTTGAACAATATAATAATGGAAACATTAAATATATTTCATTCTTGTATAGCTGTGGTTTTGAAATCACATAATATTGCTCAAGGGACAAACTAAATAGATATTTCTCTGCTTAATCCAGTCTTATGACATATGACTTAGAGGTATTTAAAATTACTGAAAGCACTCTTAGACATTTGACATAACTCATTTTAGTATTGTAAACTATTTTTTATTTTTAGCCTTCTCATTGTATAGAACTTGGCTCTGTTTTGCTGGCCTTGATGCCACTAGTACTGGCTCTCTGTTTGAGTATGTCCCTCAGGGCTTCTTTTTCACATCTCTGTGGTTTGGAAAACGGAAAGTGGCATCTCATTTTCTTTATTCAAGGAACTTCTTCATCATTTTCAAGTTCTGATGACATTTATTGAACATAAACCTGAGAATAATGACCATATGCTTTTGGTTTGCCAAACTCTTACCTAAAGCAAGTGTTCAGTATTCAAAGAGATACTTTTAAAATGCCAGCCCAGTCATTTTTAACTAGTGGAACTTTTTTTTTGGTCAGGAAGGCAAGGTTTTACATGAATTTGGGTATGAAGTTATATATTAGAAGAGTTCTATTTCTTTCCACTTAATGAAGTAAACAAACAAAAATATATATGAATAGAGAGAACTTAAGACTGAACTTCTGATTATTGTGCAGGAACAAGTCATAATTCCATCCAATCTGTTCCTCGTTACAAAAGGAGTTTCTCTTACCTAAAAAAAATACTTTCAAGGTCCTTTTTCATGTTAGTAAGTCATGCTTTTGCCATGAGTCAGGCTACGACAGTATCACACATCATTAACAGATTATCCAAAGGAACTCAGAAATAGTAACTATTAAGGAATTTTGAGTAAATTCATAGCACAATGATGATTTTATTCACTTTAAAATTTTATGTGCCATCTTTATCAGAGTGTTTCTACATTGATTTTGGCTTCATGTGTTTCCATATTTCTAAAATTACAAGAATGGATTTTTTTTTTCGGAGCTGAACATCCAGAAGCAAAGTGAGCAGCCTGTGAAACAGGTGAAATAGGCACAATCGCACCAAACAGCACACTACTAACTTTTGCTAAATAATAAAAGAATATTAAGAAAGTGGCCATCAAGAATTGTGTTATTCCTACTTATGATAGAATTCAGGAAAGGATACAGAATCTTATATTTTTTATTGCTGTAGTGTAATCATACATGTTGATGAAGTTCAGTGTGACAGAGCATACATGCAGAAATTTTTTTTTTTTTTTTTTTTTTTTTTTTGCGGTACTGGGGATTGAACTCAGAAGCATTCTACCTCCCAGTTACACCCCCAGCCCTATTTTTTATTCTTTATTTTGAAACAGGGTCTCACTAAGTTGGAGAGTGCCTCTCTAGGTAGCTGAGGCTGGCCATGAACCCGGATCCTCCAGTCTCAGCCTCCCAAATGCTGGATTACAAGGGTGCGCCACCACGCCTGGCTCACATGCAGAATCTTGACAGTAAAAAATCACATAATCCTATTGTTTGTAATCACTGCAGCTCATGCTGACTTAGTAAATGTTCAATATGGCTTGACACTTTTTGTGTGAGTAATATTATACCATTCTATTTTCCCTCATATGGGTCATTTCTTTGTTTCCAAGCTCTTATTTTAAGTCATATATGCACACTATATATGAACCAAGGTAATTTTTTTTCTAAGCATAATTTTAAAATGTAATGTTTTTCTTTTTTTTTTTCAAATGAAAAGTGTTAAGAGAGAGCCCACAGAATGGGAGAAAACCTTTGCCATATACTCTTTTCTCAGAGAACTAATATCTAGAATTTATAAAGAACTTTAAAAATGTTTAAAAAGTCAATAAATGGGCAACTAAGCTAAATATGCACTTCTCAAAAGAAGAAATACAAATGGTCAACAAATATATGAAAAAGTCTTCAACAGCCTTAGCAAACAAGGTAATCCAAGTCAAAAGAATACTGAGATTTTATCTAATTCTATTTAGGATGGCAATCATCAACAATACAATAATAAGAATTTGGTGAGGATGTGGGGGAAAAGAAATACTTATGCATTGTTGGTGGGATTGTAAATTAGTATAACCACTATGAAGATCAGTATGAAGCTTTCTTAAAAGTCTGGGAAGGAAAGCAGTATATGACTCAGCCATGCCACTCACACGTATAGGAGAATTAAAATCAGAATTCTACAGTGATACATGCATACCCATGTTTACAGCAGTATAATTCACAATAGCTAAGTTATGGAATCAATTTAGGTGTATATCAACAGATAAATGGATAAAAAAACGTGCTGTATATACATGAGTTTTATTCAGCCTTAAAAAAGAACAAAATAATGTCATTTTCAGGAAAATGGATGAAGCCAGAGAATATCATGCTCTGTGAGATAAATCAGACTCAGAAAACCAAGGGCCTCATTTCCTATCATATGTGAAAACCAGAGAGAAAAAAAAAAGGAAAGAAAAGTGAGATTAGCCAGTCACAAAAAGAGAACAATTAGATGTTCTCCCTAATATGTGGCAGCTAGGGAGAAAATGGTACATATGAGAGACTCCAGATAAAGGAAGAGAAACCTTAGATGAGTGAAGAAGGGGACCTAACTGAGGGAGATGGGAGGAAGGAAGAGGGTAACACCTGAATGGATATGATGTACATACGGAAACTTATCAAAGTCAATAACCATGCTAAGCACAGGAAGGAAGGGAAGGGGAGGGAATAGAGCAGAAGCTAGGGAAGGGCTCAATGAGTGCTGTGTGCACTTATACCTCTACCATCCCAAACTTCATCAAGATGTATGGTTACAATGCACCAATAAAAAAAGAAACAAAACAAAATGAAAAATCAGTAACCAAACAAAAGGTCATTACACATGTAATCTGTCACAAAAACTGATAAGAAGATTTGGAACAACCTTTCAGTGGAGACTACAGGCCCAAATGCAGTACAATGTAATCAGGAAAAGGACCCCTGGCTCCCTGCTTCATCTACCGGAGAAAAGGTGTTGGTTTCTATGTCCAGCACTCCACCTGTTCTGAGGGTACACCCTAGAGCACTGGCTTCCCAGTTTTTGAGTTCTGACAGGTTCCACACAGTCTAGACACCTGAGTTAGGATGGAGACAGTGGCTTTGTCTGGTAGACATCATGGGTCCTAATCCCTACTCAGCATAAAGAAAATTGACAAATCATTTTAGCTCTCAGCTTCTCTCTGGGGAAAAAAAGTTCATCCAGTGCCTGGGTTTGAAACTTTTGATGATTCTCAAAGTACTAGAATCTGTGGAAACTGTTGGGCATTCCACACTCACATCTGGAAATACTTCACCCAAAGGCATTAACAAACCTACCACAACTAAGATAGTTGTATCCCAGCTTGTGGTACTCTCCCACAGCTCCTGCTTCCCAGACCACTGATCCATTCACAGTTATCACTGATGTTAATAACACCCAAAGCTCCACAGACACTACAATGAAGAGCCCACCAAGAACTAAAGCCAACACTATCTATCCAGTCAATCCCTTAGGGTAGTGTGACCTTTAGTCTGGATTGTCAACCTCACTGGATCATGACGTATCTAAGATTACGTGACATTGAGTGTGTTAATGAGATATTTGGCTTATGTAATGACAAATTTAAGAGAAAGGCCTGCCCTGAATGTGAGGAACACTGTTATGTAGGTGTAGGATGTGGATAAAAAATGGAGAAAGCTGCATCAATGTTGTGTGGTTCTTTCTGAGAAAAGCATGCAGGCTCTCACCTGGGATATTGGTCTTATTCTCTTCAAAATGGAATTTCATCATCATTTTTCCAAAGAGTTTCCTGGTCTTTCCATCTTGGACTGGGACTGTATTATCAGTCATTTTTATTCTGAGATTCCAGCTCTTGGACCACTTGACCAGTTGCTGGTTCCTCTACCTCTCTACATGCAGGCGGACACTTGGGATTATATTGCTTTGGACTGTAAACTGATTTGATAAATCATCTTTCACCATTTGAATATCTTATGAATTCTATTATTCTAGTGAATCCTAAGTATACAAACACATTCCCAAGGGAAACTCTTAACACAAAATCCATAATATAAATAACTTTTGTTGACCCAATGGATCCACCAGATGCACATATACCAGTGAAGAGAAACAAGAAGTAATAATAAAGTAAAATGATGCCTTCAAAGGAACACAGTAACTCTCTAGAAATAGAACCCAAATAAAAGAAAATTGGCAAATTCCAGAGATTTCAAGATAATTATTTTTAATAGTTTAATAAAGACATACTTAAATGAAATAAGAAAATTTATGATCTGAATAAGAAACTAAGAGTTAGAGACAATAAAAAAGAGCCAAGTATTAATCTTGAAGATAAAAACACAACAAACTAAAAAGAAAAAACACAGGTGAGAGCCCCAACAGTAGATGGGATTAAGGTGAAGAAATAATTCTTGATCTTGAAAATAGGTCTTTTTAAGTTACCTGTCAGACAAAGAAGAGGAAGAAAGATGAGTGGGATAACTAAAAAGAATAAATCCAAAGGACCTAATAGATATTTTCAAAATATTTCATCCACTAGCAACTGAAATCACGTTCTTGTTAGATGTTCATGGAACCTTCTCCAAAATAGACCATAATCTATGCCATAAAGTAAGTATTAACACATTTTAAACAAGATACAATTTTTTATATCTTTTCAGATCATAATGGACAGAAAGTAGCAATCGATAGCAAAATGGTCCAGAGGAATTACAGAAATACATGATTAAAAATGCCAAAGATAATAGAAGAAATAGAAATAAGATACCTCAACATCATTGAGGCTATATATAATAAACTGACAGCCAGCATCATAGTGAATAGGAGAAAAGCTTAAATTGTTTCCTATATGATCAAGAACCAGAAAAAAATGTCTACTTTCACCACTCTTATTCAGTATATTATTGGATGTCTCAGCCACAGAAATAAAGAAAGATAAAGAAATCAGGACATACAAATATGAAATATAAAAATAGAAAATAATAAAGAAAGAGGCTAAAGATGTCACCAGAAAACTGTTAGAACTGATAAGTAAGTTCAGTATGGTTACAGTAAACAAATTTCAACAAATAAAATTAGTATCTTTTTTTATACAACAACAACAAATTTGCTGAGAATGTAAGAAAAAGACATTTACAATAGCTACAAAATAACATCTATGAATAAACTGATTTAGAAAAGAAAATAAACTATATAATAAAATTACAAAGCATTGATGCCAGAAATTGAAGAGAACACAAACAAAAATGGAAAACTGGAAGGCATTCTGTATTTATATAATAGAAGATTGAATATCTTAAAAAGTTCATACTACCCAAAGTGACCTACAGACTTAATGCAATCCCCATAATATATCAATGACATTCCTCACAGAATAGACAAAAGGAGACAATTTTCTAATATTTGTATAGAAGCACAAAAGATTTCAAACAGCCAAAGCAATCCTTAGCAAAAATAATAAATCTAGAAGCATTATAATACTTGACTCTAAAGTACACTAAAAATGATAGTAACCAACAGTGCGTTGTAGCAACACAAAACAGATTCATAGACTAGTGGAAGACAACAGAGAAGCTAGAGGTAAATCTACCCATTTACCTCTAGCTGGTTTTCATCCAACCTGCTAAGATCATGATTGAAAAAAAAGATAGTTTTTCAATAAATTGAAAAAGTGCATATCCACATGCAGATTAGCAAATGATCCTTTAATATAGGATTAATTTCCAGAATATATAATGACACAAATATTCAAGAGAAATAAACCAAATTATTCAATTAAAAATGAACCAATGAATAGGACATTTAAAAAGAAGAAATATAAGTTGCAAAAGTGTATAAAAATGCCCAACATCACCAATCATAAGAGAAATGTGGAACAAAACCACATTAAGGTATCATCTTACTGGAGTTGAAGTGACTATTGCTAAAAAGACAAAAGATAAATGCTGATGTTGATGTAAACAAAGGAAAAGTCTCATGTGCTGTTGCCAAAAATGTAAATTAGTAGAACTATTATATAAAATGGTGCTAATGTCTTCAACAAACTAGAAACAGAACAGCCATATGATCTAGCAATACCATCTGGAGTATATATCCAAAATAATTTAAATTAGTATTTCAGAAATATCTGCGCTCTTGTTAATTGAAGCATTTGAACAAAAAGTTATACATATCTGAGGTCATAGATATACCAATTATGCATCTGATCATTACATACTTTATACACATATTGGAATGTTACACTGTGCCTCATAAATATGCACAATTAGTATGTATGAATTAAAACAATACTACACATATATGTATACTCTATGAGTATTTATTAATATTGCATGTACTTTAAGAGAAAAGCTAAATGAAGTTATTCAAGATGAAAAGAGAAGATGTTAAACAGCAACATGACAGTTAAGAGAATATAATACATAAACCTTATTTTTAAAGATAAAGATCATGACAAGTATAGAACACATCATTATTGTAATTATGATGAGTAAATAACTTTAAATTTAGTCAGTATAAAAGTTAAAAAAAGATTAAACATAACTATAGCTAAAACAGTTAATATATGCACAATATAAATGGCAGATTTTTTTCTATCAATGACCTCGAGTATGGGAGGAGCAATAAAATTAAGGATTTTTAAAATTCAATTGAAGTTAATATCAGCTTAAAAGAAACTCATAATGAGAAGACATTTTATGTAAGCCCTGGATTATCATCACAGCAATAAAAATACACATTGGTGTTATACCAAAGAAAAAGAGAAAGTAATAAAAACACACCAATACAAAAAATTCAGCAAACACAAAGTAATACAGCAAGACAGGGAAAGACAAAGGAAAGAACTAAAAGATGCTCTTCACTTTACATCAGTATAACAATTGATAACAAATGAAAAAGTTCATTTTCACTTACAGTTTGAGAGGCTCTAGTCTATGATTGGTGGATCCATTGTTTTAGTTCCCTGGTGGTGAGGAAGCGTACCAGGCAGGAGTTTGAGCTGCTCATCTCCTAGTCAGGAAGCAAACATTAAGGAAGAGGACATGATTGGAGTCCCACAATACTGCTCAAGGATGTGCCACCTATGACCTGAAGATCTCTCACGGGAAGGTCCCACTGTTTGCCACTAGCACAAAGTTGAAGACCAAGCCTCTAACATTTAGGTCTTTGGGGAATAGTCTGTATTAAACTATAGCAAAAATTAATAGAAAATTATTAACAAAAGGACGATAGTGTATGATAGTGTTGTCCTTCCCTTTCAATAATTGCTTTAAATGTAAATGGATTAACATTCCCAGTCAAAAGATATAAAATGACTAAATGGATATTAAAAAGAAGAAGAGAATTATACTCTGTGCTCTCTTACAAGAAAGAGAATAACTTTATATTTAAGGACATGCATTATCTGAAGGAAGAGGGATGAGAAAAGATATTCCATGCAAATCATAACCACAAAAGTAGGGGTGACTATTATTTATATTCAACAAAATAGAACTATAAGTTAAAAATTACCACAAGAACCACAGAGTACATTATATGAATATTAGAATGTCATTATATTAGGAATATATAATAAATATAAAATATATAAACCCATCATCGGTGCGCCTAAAGTATATATAGCAAACATCAGAACTGAGGGGGAAATAGAGAGCTATGCAATAATAGCAGAAGATTTAAATATATCATTTTTAATAATGAATTCATTATGACAAAATATCAATGAGGAAACAGAAGATCTGCCTAACACTCTAGACTAATGGGCAATAGAATATTCTAAAAGCAGCAGAATACACATTCTGCCTAAGTACATAAAAATCTGTTTTTAAAATAAATCATATGCCATATCACAAAGCAAGTCTTATGAAATTTAAAATGATTGAAATGCCACCAAGTATATTTTTTAACCACAAAGGAATGAAACTGGAAGAATGATTAAAAATTGGGTTTAAAATTTTTGAAAGTAAACAACATACTCTTAAACAAATATTGACTCAAAGGAGAAATCAACAAGGAAATTAGAAAATACCATGAGACAAACAAAAATTAAAATGGTATATAAAACTTGTGGAATGTGAAAAAGAAGAACAGCAAAAGTGAAGTTTATAGCAATAAACACTCATATTAAAAATTAAAAAAAAAAACTAACAGGCCGGGCGTGGTGGCGCACGCTTGTAATCCCAGCATTCGGGAGGCTGAGACTGGAGGATCCGGGTTCGCGACCAGCCTCAGCTACCTAGTGAGGCACTCCGCAACTTAGTGAGACTCGGTTTCAAAATAAAGAATAAAAAAAAAAATAGGGCTGAGGGTGTAGCTCGGAGGTAGAAGGCCCCTGAGTTCAACCCCTAGTACCGCAAAAACAAACAAACAAACAAACAAACAAAAAACTAACAAATAAACAACCTAACTTCATACCTCAAGAAACTAGAAACAAGAACACACTAGGCCCATAGTTAGCAGAAGGAAAGATGTAATATTGAAATATAAATAAATTCAGCAGGAGACAAAAAATGAATAGGATAACCTCCACAATACTAAGAATTGTTTTTCAAAAAGGTAAACAAAATAAACCCTTAGCTAGAACAAGAAAAAAAGATTCAAATAAATAAAATCAGAAATGAAAGAAAAGACACTTCAATTTATGCCATAAAGACAAAAATAAATTTAAGATACTATTATAAACCATTGCATGCCAACAACTGTGTAACCTTGAAGAAATGGATAAATTCCTAGAAACACGTAACTTTGCAGACTAAATAATAAAGATATAGAAAGTCCAAAAAGACCTATAACTAGTACAGATTTGTAGTAGTAATGAAGACCTCTCAAGAAATTTGAAAATCCCAGGACCAGATGGCTTCACTGATGAATTCTACAAAATATTTAAAGAAGAATTAATGCCAACCCTTTTCAAACTCTTTCAAAAATCCTCAGGGGGAGGAAACACTTCTAAACTAATTTTATGAGGAAAGCATGACACTAATACCAAAGTCAGACAAAGACACCACAAGCAAAGTAAAGTACCAGCCAATTTTCTTATAAATAAAGATGCAAACATCCCCAACAAACTATTAGCAATCCAAATCCAACAGCACATTTGAGGAATCATGCACTATGACTACGTGAGATTTATTCTTGGGCCCCAAGGATTTTTCAACATTGGAAAATCAATGTGATACATGGCATTAACGAGATAAAGGTTAAAAGAAAGCAAATCATCTAAACAGATGCACAAAAAGGACGTGACAACAATAAACACCTTTTCATGTTTAAAAAAAAAAAAACTCTCACCAAACTAAGAATGGAAGAAAATGACCTCTACATAAGTAGCCAAATATTAAAAGCCTATGGCTATCACAATACTAAACAGTGGAAAATTAAAATATTTTTTTCTAAGACAAAGAGCAAAGCAAAAATCTCAATGCTTCCACATTTATTCAACATAATACTAGAAATTGTAGCCAGGAAAATTAGCCTAAATAATGAATATATAATTTCAAACTCTTTAAAAAATCCTGAGTGGGAGGAAACACTTCCAAACTCATTTTATGAGGAACGCATGACACCGATACCAAAATAATTTTTGCAAATATAAATGTTTCCATCTATATTTATGGGAAAATTACATATATTTCATATATATACATATATATATATGAATAACTAATGGCCCCAGTACTCAAACAAACATGTCCCCAAAGACAACACACAGACAATTAGAATATAAAAAATGGATAGCATCTATAAGTATCAGGGGAATTCAGTTCAAAATCATGATGGGATATCATCTCCTACAGTATGGCTACTGTAATAAAAACACATTTAGGCAAGGATGAACAGGAATGGTAATATTTTTACATTGTTGATGAGAATGCAACATGATTTAGCAGTGATGGAAAGCAGTATGGAAGTGACTAAATAAAATTAAACTAAAATTATCAAAGGATGTAGCAATCCTACTACTGCCTACTTATCCAAAGAGTTTAAATTAGGATATTCATTTCTTTGTTTCTTCATCAGTATTCATAATAGCCCAGACGTGGAAACAACCTAAATGTACATCAACAAGTTAATTGGTAAAGAAAATATTGTATGTTTATATATCATCACTACAGTATATTTATACAGCATTCAGACATTCTGCAACATGTGATAATGTGTCTTAATATTAAGATGAGTGAAACAAGCCAGTTTCAGAATAATAAGTGAAAGATTCCACTTAAATGAAGTATCTCAAGTAAATTTATGGGATCAAAGAGTAAGATGGTGGTTAAGACAGACTGAGGAGGAGGGAAAGAGATTTACTAATCATTGGGCATAAAGTTTCGGGTAAGCAAGATGAATAAGCTCTAGAGGTCGGCTGTAAAACATTGCACCTGTCATCAACAGTAACATAATGTACATTTTAAAAATTAAGAGAGTAGAACTCATATTAAGTGTTTTACTACAATAAAATAAAAGAAAAAGATTATTTTAAAATGCATATGGGAAGGTAAATAATTAAGACATTAGGTAACTGCCAAACTAATTTCTGGATGACTGAAGAGAATTGCCAAAGTTGGTGGTTTTCTTTGCCTGTGATATCTTTGTCTTGCTTTGGTATTCTTAAGATGTAATGATTTTTAACTTCTGAAACTCAATGAGATAAAGGTTAAAAAATAAAATGATCATCTAAACAGATCAGAAAAAAACATGACAAAATTAAATCTGTGCCTCATTTCCCATCAAGAAAAAGCAAAAGTTACAAGTGGTTGAACTTTGAGGTGAGTAACCAAGATAGAAGACTGGGTCTTGGAAAGGGAGAGACTGGAACCTTGTAAGACTCAGAGACCTGACGGGCAGCATAGAAAGGAACAAAGAACCCTGACAACTGCCACCCTGGCTTTCCAGCTGGGAACAGGACTTACTTATGCACGGAAAGGGGGAAGAGGAGAATTCTAGCAAACTCCATAGGCATGGGTGCCCGGAGTTCTAGCTACTACAAGCAGGTGCACAGGCCAGATAGAACAACCTAGCATCTCTACAGTAGGTCTGCTTTGGGAAAGGAATTCACATTTTCTCTCCACAGAGCTCAGGCTGCTATTGCTAGGTACCAAGTTTGGACCATGTTTCTTTAAATGTTCTTTCTACTTCTTTATTTTGAGAAAGGAACTATTGTCTTAATTTGCTCTTCGCTAAGCCTCAGAAAGCCCTGCATATCCCCATATCCCAGATACCATAGATATGCCCAGGGGCACAAGGGGCCACAGCTTTGAAAACCCGATTTAACCCAGGAGAGCAGCTGTGGCTCCAGTACCCAAGCCTACACAGATTCTGAATTACAGGAAATAGGTGTTTTAGCACAGAGGGTAATGGAGGTTGCTGCCCTTGAGAACTGAGAACAGGGCTTTGGTCCTCTGGGACACATGGTGCGGTCAGCCACATGTTAATTCAAGCCAGTTCCAGGACTGAAAACGTATTCTTTTGGTTTTCCTGTGTGGGCAGCTGTGTGTGAGCCCATGACACCACTGGAACAGAGAGCATGTACCACAGAGGGATGCTACCAGGTGACAACTACCTAGATTCTGGAATGCTTGGCTCTGAGATGGCAGGAACTTTGCATTTTGTTCACTGCTACACCACCTGGCACCTAGAAATGTGGCATTGCAGCAGCATAATGTATATTTATGGAATTCACCAATGCGTGAATAAATGAATGAATGAATGAATTGATCGTCTTTCTTAGTATACAATTCTGGAACCTTAATCTCATTCCTCTGTTAGATACTTTTGAGTTTTTTCTTTACCCTGGAGCAATATTAGTGATAATGACAGGAATTTTTCCCTCATGTTGTTGAACTTGTGTGCTTAAAAAATGTTGTATTTTCAATCACATTTGGAAAGAATTGGCCATATTTCTTTAAATATTCTTTCTCTTTCTCTGTTTTGCTTTTCTCCTGAGATTCATATTATTTATTGATGTGCTTGATGGTGTCCCTCAGGTCTTTATACTGTTTCAGGAACAGGATAATCTCAACTGACTTGTCTGCAAATTTACTGGTTCATTTTTTTGCTAAATTAAATGTGTCACTAAGTTTTTGTAGTGAGTTTTTTGTTTACTTTTTTTCTTTTTAAATTCTAGAATTTTTATTGGAACATTTTAAAATTTCTATTTCTTTATGTTGTTCTTTATTTGGTCAGACAATTTCTTTAATAGTTTCTTTTAATTATTTCAATTTTTAACATTGTTTTCTTTACTTTTTTTAACATATTTGGAATAGCGGATACAAAGCTGTATTTATAGTAAATTCCACATTTGGGTTTTCTCAAAGACATTTGTCTTTTTTATTGATGCATTATAATTATACAAAATAGTGGTATTATTGTGATATACATACACATAATGTAATATTTTACATTATCTTTGGGGATACATTATCTTTGAGGGTCTTAAAATTTCTTGTTGAAAACTGCGTAATTTAAATCATTTAGTGTGGAAACTAGTGATCAGATTCTACTTACCCTCTAGATTTTGTTCTTGATGTTCTTGTGTTGCTGTTTGTTTGTTTGCTGTTGTTCCTTAACTATTTTTCTTTTTTATTTTTATTGGTGTACTGTATTCATACATTGTTGTGAGGTACAAACTGGTAGAAACATACATGCACACAAGTCTCATTTAACCCTTCCCTGATTCCCATCCAATACTCTCCTTCTCCTCTTTCTCATGTTTAGTTAGTGATTGACTTTGATATGTTTGTGAATGTACATCCTGTACAATAAGGTGTTCCTCTCTGCCCCCTCTCCCATCATCTTCAGATAAGTCACCTTTTGCCTTAACTATTTTTCTAAAGTCTGTATTCTTGTGTGTGTGTGTGTGTGTGTGTGTGTGTGTGTGTGTGTGTGTGTGTGTTACTAGGGATGAAACCCTGAGTCTTCTACCTCCAAGCTACACCTCCAGCTCTATTTTATGTTTTTATTTTGAAGCAGGGTCTCACTAGGTTGATGAGAGATTCACTACTTGCTGAGGTTGTCCTTGAACCTTCAATCTTTTTGTCTTAGCCTCCCAAGTACTGAGATTACAGATGTGCACCACTACACCTGGCTAAAAATTTGTGTTCTTTGTCATCCACAATTACTGAATTAACCGGTCAGTTAATGTAGTAGTCTTCTAAGTATGGATTTCTTTACGTTCCTGAGCCAGCAAATCTTCCAAGTTCCTCTGAGGGGCTGAGGGACTCTTTTTGTGAGATGAACTTGTCTTCATTGACCTGATGCCTTCCATTTGGCATTATTTCCTACTTGTGTAGATTCTCAGCTAGAGATGAAAGAAGGGCCTTCTCATTTTTTTCTTGAGTATGTATACAGCTCTGCACATATACATGAACTTCCAGATTCTCAAGAAAGGAGTAGAGATTTTCAAAGCTCAGTTGATATAACATTTCCAAATTTTCCTGTTAGATATTTTGGCCAGCCTCTTTCTCTCCCCAATTGATATTGATCCCTCAGGAAGCTGCAATGTTATACAACCACATAGGGTATTTTTTGAGAAGTGTACTGAGAAAGACATTTGCCCAGGAAGTGAGTGTTCACTTAGTGTATATAGAAATAAGTCACATTTTAATGATGTTCTATTGGGAGTGCCTAGATACATCAAAGAATGGCAATTTTCTCAAGATGTGCTTTTTGTTTGTTTGTTTATAAACTCTAAACCTATTTATCATTCTCCAATGGCTATTAGATTGCTGTTATTTTTTTTTCTCCATAGGCACTAGACACGATTTTTTTTTTTAAGTATACTTTTATTGGCTACTGTTTTTGTAGTTATGAGGCTGCTAGTTTTGTGCTTGTGAGGCCGCTAGTTTTCAAGGTGGCTACAGAGGCACAGAGAGGGAAAAAACAGTCAAGTAACAGTCAAGTATCATAAACCTCACTGTTCTCACCAAAATTCACTTTTTTCCCATAAGCAATCTATGAATAATGGCAAACCTTTGATTAACTTCTAGAGTTATTAAAGTGTTGAATACCAATATTTCTTCCAGTGTTCTCAGAGCTTTTAGAAAGGAATATATTTTCAAAGGTCTGAAAAGTGCTTCTGCCTTTTACTTATTAATTGTACTTGAAAATTAATGTCTATGTTTCCCAATGTTCACATGAAGACATCAGTATGATGTTATGTGAACTGATTAACCATGTAAAAGGGTTTGGTTTGCAAGTGTGAGAACAATAATGAAATATATTCTAAAAACATATGCTACAATTGTGATTTGGTATCCGTAATAATTTGTTCGTAGTTGGTCCTGAGCTGATTTCTTCTCAGGATGTGAAACAGTAGCTATGCCTTCACATGGATGCCAAAATGCCTAAAGGCTCAGTATAAAAAGGTTAAGGAATAACTGATCTATGAGATCTAGACATTTTTTTTTTTCGGGGTACTGGGGATTGAACTCAGGGGCATTCTACCTCCGAGCTATACCCCCAGCCCTATTTTTTATTCTTTATTTTGAAACCGAGTCTCACTAAGTTGCAGAGTGCCTCACTAGATAGCTGAGGCTGGCCGCGAACCCGGATCCTCCGGTCTCAGCCTCCGGAATGCTGGGATTACAAGCGTGCGCCACCACGCCCGGCTTGAGATCTAGACATTTTAAAGGAGAAGTTTAGATGATTCAGAAGATCATATATGATAGGACTCATCCTTTTCATTTAAAAAATCTACCATTTTTGAGTTTATTGTTGCTTTTGAAGGCACTCACCAATTCCATCCCCAGTGACGTAAAACTTACACATAACAAACTCCTCAAAGAGAATGCCAGAAAAGAAATCTTCTAAGTCTGGAGTCAGTGTCTCTCTCTGTAAATGTAAACATCTGCAATTCTTCACTGTCTTGAAAGGTGAAAAATAGTTATTAATTCCTGATGTGAATAATTTTGTTTATGTTCCTTTAACTTCCAATTTTCTCTCTCTTTCCAATATCTGGCATCAAAATACAACATGATCTGGGCAATTTTAAACATTGAGGAAGATGCAGAAAATCTTCCAACAAGTAAAATGTTCTCAAACATATTTGCAGAACACATGTTAGAAATCTCTTTTGGCCTCAGTTCTCAGTCTTTCCCTCTCCACTTGTTGCAGACTGTGAACTCGTTGCCTCAGAGATTCCTCTGGGGGAGGACTTCCACTGCACTGTAGCTCTCATATTCTAGGAAATGATTATTTCTGCTTGTTTCATTTGTCTATTCATTTCTTTCAGCTATCTGACTTCCTGGTTCTTGTTGACAATTTATTTGAAAACCTTATCATTATCTTGACTTTTCAAATCTATATACATTTGCTATTCTGCCATTTCATTTCATAGCTTTCTTATTTGTTTTATCATATTCTACCTTTGGATGTATTTGTGTAAAGTTTAATGCTTTTTGTTGTTTTGGGAAGTATAAACCTGGACATAGTCATTAAATGTTTCTCAATGGAAACAATATATAATAACACTTTACTATAATCAACGAGGCTTAAATAGCTTATCATTCAGATTAGTGGGTGAGTCAGAGTTCAGTAGAGTAAAAGAAGCCACTGTAGGTGTTTCAAATAGAATGGAATTTAGTTCAGAGAACTGAGTACTTTAACAATTGTAGAAATATCTGGAAGGGCACAAGATCATATTACTTTTGAACTCTCCTTTGCTACTGGAAAAAAAAAAAAAAAACAAACAAACTGGTGACCAAAAAATAGAACTTGAAGTGAGAATACTATTAATATTTATTTGTATAGAAATCACAGGAAGAGTGCTTCGTTCTCTTTCTGTCTTCTAAGTCATTCTTAGCAGAACCTTGTATCCAAAAACATAGCTGCAAGGGAGTCTGATAAATGCAGACTTTGGTTTTCTTTATCTTCTAGTAAGGATAGAGAGAAATTGATTGTCTAAGAACCAATCTATAGATACCAAGTAAATGCTGGGCCAGGTTTTAGGCCTTTTGATTCTTAACTCATTTACTTACTGTAATGTGGCTTCTTTTGTTTGATTGTCAAGTTACAAATTATAATAGTCAAAGACTTGTTTATATTTTTTCTTCATTTCTAACCTGGTGTCTGCTCAGTTTTTGTCAGAGACCAAACAAAGCTTTAAAAATGTGAAGGTTAGGCTATCCTATAATCATTTACAAAATAGGAGATAGGTAAAATTTGACTATATCATTGTAAATAAGATTGATTTCCTTTTTGTTTTTCTTCATTTAAATTAGAGAGTAGGAGATTGGTTTCTTAAATTATATTTATAGGTGTATACAGTTATATGTGTATATGTGTATAAACATACACACACTCACAGTTTTCTCAAGGGAGAACTTTTATTTGTTAACAAATAAATAATATTGCTTCTTATTATTACCTATGTCTTATATTGTTTAGTAATGATATAATATTTCAAAGTGATTTCTTTAGACAAAAATTAAATAACTGAAATTTGTCATTAAATAATTGTCATTTCAAAGACTACAAAAATCCTGAATCACAAAACATGTGGTTATTAATAAATTAGCAATATAATCTTCTGAAGTTTTCTGTTTTAAGAGTAAAGAAATTCTTTGTGAGAAAAATATATTACTATTTTTAAAAGTGCACACAACTCTCATAAGGATAAGTTGTTTATAAGACATTGTGTTACCACTTAACTTCAATTTCAAACTTCTCTTGGTGTCATAGTGAATATATGACAACTTTTACATAAAAATTCAGTTACTCATAATATGTCTTTTCTATTTTAGGTTCTTTCCTACTTTTTATGCTGATTTCTTCACTGCAGACTGATGAAAGACAGTAAATCTCTGCAAGTGTGTTCAAACGATGTAGATTTTTAAATATTTTTTTATCGGTGCATTGTAGTCATACATCTTTGTTAGGTACATGCTGGTAGAGGCATACATGCATACATTTCTCATTTAACCCTTTCCCAATTCCTGCCCCTATTTCCTCTCTCCTCCCTCCTTCTCATGTTCTGTTTAGTGACTGACTTTGATATGTTTGTGAAAGTACATCATGTATGTTAGGGTGCTTCCCTTTCTACCCCTCTTCAGTTAGGACACCTTCTTTGCTTATCTAAGTTTTCTCCCTCTTCATCTAGAGTTCCTCTTATTACCTACTTTCTCCACCTATCAAGGAGAGCATCCAATTTTTACTTTTTGTGAATGACTAATCTCACTTAACATAATGTTTTCTGGTTTCATTCATTTCCCTGCAAATGACATGATTTTTTTCTTCTTTATGGCTGAGTAAAATTCCATTGTGTACATATCCATAGATTTGTAATCCATTCATCTGTTGATGGACATTTTGGCTGGTTCTATAGTTTGGCAGTTGTGAATTGTGAGGCTACAAACATAGAAACACATGCATTAGTCTGATAATTTGATATATACATGTGTATATAATGACTTAGAAAAAGATGTAGATTTTGCATCAATTATGTTATCATGTTCACTTCACCTTTCAAAAGCAAATATTTCAACATGCATCACTTGCTATAATTTATTACATATTTTCTTCTCCACAAGAGAATGTGTAAACAGAATTTGCTAACATTGAACATTTTCCTGAGTAAATAACCTCCTCAAATGACATAACTTGGAGGAAGTTTCTAAATTGTAGTAGCAAATAGACACTAAAATTATATAAATGTTCAGATGCAACAAATATTTATTTCTAGCTCACATAATAATTCAAAGCAACTTTTTTTTCCACTGGATGATTTATAGTCCCAGGCTCCTGGATTGTGGCTCTACTTTTCATCATATTTGCATACAAGAGGAAGTAGAATATGTAGGAGGCAATTTGCTCTATTATATTATTTACTTGGGAGTGGTTCCTATCATTTCTGTTCAGGTTACATGGTGAGAACTAATCACATGACTTCATAACATCTGGGTGTTAGCAGTGCAAATGAAGTCAGGCATAACAAAATGACATTTAAGTTAACAGTAGATTGCAAACTCATTAGTGGTCCAGGAAGATAATGCAGCTGAAAAATTCCTATTGTCTAAGGATATTGTATCACAGTACATTACCCATGAGTTTGTGGTGATGCTGGTACAAACCAACCAACCACACTGCCATTGCATGAAAGCATAGCAGATACAAATATGTCCCCTTGATATGTAGCAGGCTATACTACCTAGTTTCATGTAAAACCTTTCTATGGTGCTCACACATTGGCAAAATCTCCTAATGATGCATTCTTCAAAATGTATTTCTGTCATTAAATAACACCACTGAGAATGTCCTTCCTAACTGGGGAGCTGCTTCCCACCCCTCAGTGCATAGTGAGACTAGTGGAGAAGCCACCCATGGTAAAGCTTGCCTACTGGTCACGGGCTTTTACAATCCAAGCTCGCTCTTTTTCTTTCTTTCTTTCTTTCTTTCTTTCTTTCTTTCTTTCTTTCTTTCTTTCTTTCTTTCTTTCTTTCTTTCTTTCATCAGTACAGCACCTTCAAATTCAGATATATTTGCTTCTAGATAGTTCATCATATCTATAATCATAGTCTCAACTTTTTCTTAAATATAATTTTGAAGTCCGTCTTCTAATTTTTCCTTCTTTCCCTCATGCCTATTTCTCTAAACTTGTTAGCTATTGTCTTAAAGCCATTGAAAACAATAAATTTAGACAAGCACAGTGTCACATGCCTGTAATCCCCTTACTTGTAAGGCTGAGATGAGAGAATAGCAGGTTCTAGGCCAGCCCACTGTAACTTATTGAAATCCCATTTCAAAATAAAATAGAGCTGGGGGTTTAGTTCAGAGGCAAAGCATCTCTGGGTTCAATTCTCAATACCCGCCTCCCCCCGCGCCACCACACACACACACACACACACACACACACACACACACACATACACACACACACCACAAAGCAGTAAACTTAATGTGAAAAGCACATGCTGTGGGCTCCAAGAGCACCGACACTCTAAGCCCTGCTTGAACATATATGATCTAATCTTGTTCTTGAAATAGTTTGCTAAAAGAAACATGCAAAACTAATGCATGCTAATATTTGTTTTTGTTTTTTTTCCAACAATTTTTGTAGAACTACAATTTTATATCTTCTGTCTTTTTACTCATTTTTCTCATCTCAGGCAACTACTTAACTAAACATTTTGATACTGCATAACATAAGTCCCCAGTTTCCCAGCTTAGATCTCTGTTTTCCCACTGTCTAACTGCTAAGCCCATGACATATATTTTAGAAGATTTAATTTCACCTTCATAGTAATGGACCAACGTGTGCAGTTATAGTGAGTGTGCAGTTCTTTTCCTTATTGTAATTCAGAGACTCAGGCTTCTCCCATCTTCTGTCAGTCACTGGAGACATAAATATTATTGCCTACCTTGTGGAAGGAGGAAGAGAATATGGAGGATGCATAAGGTTATTACCTGGTCAGAGTGGGTGCATGCCATTTCTCATTCTGCTAGTAAGAACTAGTCACAGATCAAAGCTAGCTCAATGAGGTCTTGGACATTGATCCTGTTCCTTTAAGCAGCTATAGTAGCATACAGTGGAAATGGAAAAATAAGATTTTGATGGACATTCAATTATCCCCGCCTTACTAACAAATTAACTTTTTTTACGTGACTTCATAGATTATAAAGCACTTATAAAACATCATTATATAAAGTGCATATATTGGCAATTTTGTAATAAAAAGAAAAGCTTCCTTTAGAGAAATCAGTGATTTTCCCAAAATCATAAAAGTTAAAACCTGGACATCAACTCAGAACTTCTTCTTCCAAATCTTATGCTCTTCCTAAAAAAAACTGGTTAGAAAAGATGACTATGTTCAAAAGGATACAACTTTGAAACTGATACCTTCATGTGATCTAATAAATATCAGACGAATTTCTGATCAGTAACACATGGCCATGAATCTCAGCTTGTTTAATACGATAATTTTCTTACGATAATAAAGTTACAGAAACTAATACCATTAATGAATTTAACATGGCTGCATTCTTCTTTCATAAGTTTAAAATTGAACAAAGCATGCTCAACTACAACTGGTTTCCTCTAGAGTGAAGGGAGTAGAAATTATATGTTTTGTGAGTTTCCAGTCACAAAACAAATCCTAATGATAGATATATTTAGAGGTTTACTTAAGACTTCAAAATTAATTTTCCTATTGCACAGCGAACATCAGGAAATTTATTCATATTAGAGAGCTGTTTATTCTCTTATTTTTTGAAAGTCATTGAGAAACATTGCTTGGAAGGAGACACTGTACTAACTGTTCCAGTGCTGAAAAGATGTACAAAGAAAGTTCAATGAAAATAAATTTTCCTTTATTTAGTGCTTTTGAAAAATCAAATAAATATAGTCAGTATGTTGGAGAGAATTTTATTTTCTGTCTCTCTGCTTGATCCATACATAGCTTTAAATCAACTTAGTCACAGAGTCATGAAGTTTAAGGAGCTTTGTGTTTATCTTATTCAATCTCTCATGGAAGTTTGGTAAAAATTAAAGAAATAATGACACATATTTCTTTTTTCTTTCAGAGATTATGCAATTTAAGCTTATTTCCTTGGCCAAATTATTTTTTGGTAATAACTTTCTTTCTTGGAAAGGCAAGAAAGATCTCATTGGTCTATTGCTTCGCTGGACCATGTTATTCCTGTAGGTTTTTTATAGTTGTAGGGCAGGTCTCATCAATTCTGTGGCACTTCTTAGTTTTTATTATTGTCAATGATCTGAATATATCATTTAAAGATGTGGAAATGATATTTTCCAACTTACAGAAGCAAGATATATTAATGAACTATGCAGGGGAATTGCTTTCGGTAGCATTATTATACATTATTATAGCTCAATTATTATCTGCGGACTAAAGAAAGAAAGAAAGATTAAAATTTACCACTTTCTTTGGGTAATCCTTCTGACAATGAATGATATATATAATTTTCATTAAAATTTTTCATTTCAGCCTGATGTGGTGGCATACACTTGTAATCCCAGCATTTGGGAGGCTGAAACCAGAGGATCTGGGTTCACGGCCAGCCTCAGCTACCTAGTGAGGCACTCCGCAGCTTAATGAGACCTTGTTTCAAAATAAAGAATAAAAAATAGGGCTGGGTATAGCTCAGAGGTAAAATGCCCCTGAGTTAAAAAAAATATTCATTTCAGACTAAAATTGCTATTTGTAAAAATTATAATATTTCAATGAATAATTATGAGTACTCTAGACTAATATAACATTGCTTAGATTATCCTGGGTCTATTAAATGAACAACTTTGACTTGGCACATGAGAAATTAACAAATGCTTTGTTAGCTTGCTTGTTTGCTGTACTCAGTAAGACATCTTAA
The DNA here is from genome assembly GCA_004027655.1 of Graphiurus murinus. Lineage (NCBI taxonomy): Eukaryota > Metazoa > Chordata > Mammalia > Rodentia > Gliridae > Graphiurus > Graphiurus murinus. The sequence goes on from PVLC010003047.1 coordinate 53,887, forward strand.
ATGTTTAATATTAAATGTACTTTGCATTTGTACAGCTGTCATAATATACGATTAGAGATAAGTCCTATCTTATGAGTTCTGACTTTATTAGAAATTTATTATTCTAGCCGGGCGTGGTGGCGCACACTTGTAATCCAGCATTCGGGAGACTGAGACCAGAGGATCCGGGTTCGCGGCCAGCCTCAGCTACCTAGTGAGGCACTCCGCAACTTAGTGAGACTCGGTTTCAAAATAAAGAATAAAAAATAGGGCTGGGGGTGTAGCTCGGAGGTAGAATGCCCCTGAGTTCAACCCCCAGTACTGCAAAAAAAAAAAGAAATTTATTATTCTAACATTTTTATTCAATGACTTTGGGAGAAGAAACTTATTCAAGTTATGCAACTGCAGAATAGGCTCTAAATTGGAATTTGTGGCTCACTGTCTGAAATATGGTCTAGACATTGCAAATTCCTCAATTCTGAACAGGCTGCATACAACAAACTGCCAACTTGAACAGTGATTTAGCTGAAACATTGAATTTCATATTTCAATATTGCATTCCATTTTATTATACTAAATGTTGGACATTGGAGTAAAATTCTGGTGTTCTGATTCCATGATCTAGCTACAATATTGTGCTGCTTTGGATTCAACCCAGAGAACCCTGAAGTCTGTCCAGAACACTGAACATCAATTCATTGACTGCAAACATTGGATTATGGTCGCTTCCTTCCTGCTTGTTCCATGTTAAACCCCAGTGAGAAGCCCAGTATACAATGAGTCAGATTCTTCCAACATGTTGATTATATCCTCTAAGCTAGCATGGTTCTCCTGGAAACGGAGTTAATTCTTATGTCACTAAGAATACAAAGAAGTCATTTATTGAAAGATATGGCTTCCAAAGTTTCATACTTTGATCCAGAAAATTTTGGCAAACACAAATAATGGGCTTACTTTCCTATGAGCCTAAATATGAATAAGTGATTTGGCATGTAATGCATTCATTCATTCATTCATTTATTCATCAAGATATGAATTATGTACATGACATTTTTCTCAAAATTGCTGAGAATATAAAGAAATAGCCATGTGTTACAGCTTCCCTTAAATTATTATAATCTACTTACATCAACTACATGTGCACAGGTTTATATTTTGATGACAAGACCTTCCATAAAGTTAAAGACAAAACTGGAACAAATGGGAATTGAGTAGCAGGAAAAGTCACTGTAGTTTGATTTAATTAATATAAGTTTTATGCAGAAGATGGGGCTAACTTCAGCCGGGCGTGGTGGCGCACGCTTGTAATCCCAGCATTCGAGAGGCTGAGACCGGAGGATCCGGGTTCGCGGCCAGCCTCAGCTACCTAGTGAAGCACTCCACAACTTAGTGAGACTCGGTTTCAAAATAAAGAATAAAAAATAGGGCTGGGGTATAGCTCGGAGGTAGAATACCCCTGAGTTCAATCCCCAGTACCACAAAAAAAAAAAAAAGAAGATGGGGCTAACTTCAATTCATGTGGAATGAGAAATGAATTGTGGGGTGGGGGGGATCCTAAGTGAGCAAGACCAAGAAGTGAGAAAATGAATTATTTGAGGGATACTGAACAGCTAGCTCTTCTGACAATACATGGTCCCTGTGGATATGAATTATGTTTTCTTTTGGAACTGGTGACAAAGTAATTAGCTAATATATTGGTATCTGCATTTTCAGTTTTCTAGTGTACAAGATGAATGAGGTAAAGGATGATTTCAGTGCAATGTGTAAACTGTCATGACAGAATCTGATGACATATGAATTAGTGACTTTATTTAGTCATTTATTTAGCCATTTGTTATGTGCTTTCATAGCAGAAGAACCAGATTCACCAAAAGAGTGAAGTAGAAATAGAAATCCCCATAAAAAAGAGCAAAACTATGTCATTTGCAGGGAAATGACATGGATGGAACTGGAAAACATTATGCTAAGTGAGATTAGTCAGTCACAAAAAGTAAAACAAATCGGATGCTTTCCCTAATATACGGAAGTTAGGGAGACAATGGGTCGTAATAAGGACTCTAGACTAAGAAAGAGAAATCTCAGATGAGCAAAGAAGGTGACATAGCTGAAGGTGATGGCGAGGGGAGAGGAAACACCCTAATGCACATGATGTACATTCACAAACAAATCAATCACTAAACTGAAAGTGAGAAGGAGGGAGAGGGGAGGGAATGGGGTGGGAATTGGGGGAAGGGCTAAATGAATGATGTGTGCATGTATGCCTCTACCAGCTTGTACCTCATTAAGATGTATGATTACAGTGCACCAATAATAAAAAAGAAATAGCCCCTACTCAATGTTTAGATCCTATCTCTCTAATATACTAGAATAATAAGCAAATTGATAAGAACACTGAGAAATAAGTAAGATTCTGTTAAAAGCAGGTAATCTCCTTAGAAAGCTTTTCCAGAATAGGTCAGGAAGTGAAATACCCGGGATTACAGGCATGTGCCACTGCACGTGGCAATAGTACATTTTTATAACCACGATTTGGGTAAACAATTCTTACAATTTAAGTAAAAATAATTTAAAATGATTTATGTATATTGAGTTACAATTCCTGATTAAATAAGATGTTATTACATTTACTTCATTTTAATCACTATAAAGAATATTAAAAGAAAATTCATGTGTTCAAACAGAATAAGAAAATAACTATTACTAGAAGTGAGATTCAATTAATCCAGAAGGGCTCACATGGGTGAGATCAATATGTAATACCAGTGCTTGAGAGGCTGAGACAGGAGGATCACAGGTTCAAGGCCAACCTCAGCAACTTGTTGAGGTCCTCACCAACTTAGTGAGACCCTATTTCAAAATAAAAATGAAATAGGAGGGCAGGAGGTATAGTTTGGAGGTTGAACACCCTTGGGTTCAATCTTCAGTACCACAAATACACAAGAAGAAGAAGAAGAAGAAGAAGAAGAAGAAGAGGAGGAGGAGGAGGAGGAGGAGGAGGAGGAGGAGGAGGAAGGTGAGACAGTTTAACCTGCAAAAAATAGGAAATAGAAGCATCATGTCTTTAACCAGCCAGGATCAGACCTGGTGCTGATTATAGGAGAATTGTCCAAAAGTTTGTGTACAAAAAGAATAAATTCTTTTGTGTTTCCTATCCCACAAAATCCTACCCAAGAATGCTAAGGCGGGATATCTGAAGTAGATTCTCCACACCAACTGAACCTCAATTTTTTATGTCCCTATAAAAATTCTGATAGTTGACTCAGGCTGCCATAACAAATTTCATAGACTGGAATGGGTAGCTTAAGCAATAGCACTTGTTTTCTCAGAGTTCTAGGGGTCAGAAATCTGAGATTAGGGTGCCGACATGGTCAGGTTCCGGTAGGGGCTCTTTTGCACTTGCAGGTGGCTGCCTCCATGAGTCAGAGACAGCAAATGAGAAAAAGGATCTCTTTCTTTTCTGACAAAGTAAAGGTGCCATAATCTGATCACATTAAGGCACATACTTATGACTTAAATTTGCCTTAATTAGTTCCTTAAGGCTATATCTCCATAGATAGTCACATTGTAGTTTGAGCTTTAATATTTAAATTTGAGGCAGGTGAGAGGGAGAGCACAATTCAGTCCATAACAGGGTAAGTATGAGACTAGTGTAGGTAAGTGTTGAAGTCCACATGTACATTATCTGTGCAGTCCTGTTTCAAAGGTGCATAAATATTCTTAAGTCACTTTCTCTGGGTTATTAAGAGGAACACCCAGCTTCTAGCCATATAATATTATTTATTTCTTGAAAGGAGATTTGTTGAAGCTACCACATTGGTATAGATTAAAGGTTGGTCTGGGGCTGTTGCTGGTTGGTAGAAATATTAAGATGAGTAGAAACTATAGCCCATTGTGCAACTCTGGCATTCTATTACCCTTCTATGACAAAATTCCAGGACTTTTGGCTTTTTCACCTAAATAAGCTCTTCTTCTACCTCACTTAAATCCAGAACAATATATGGAAGAGGATTCTGGGATTGATAGTTACCTGTTTCAGCTAAATTGATATAAAATATAGCATACAGATGTGTTCTCATTAAGGCCACATGTTTTGGATTATGATCTAAGTATTGAAAATACAAAAGTAAAACACTGGTTTCACCAAATCTTCTAAGAGCATTCTCAGGATCAGGAAAGCTTTTTAAGAAACAGAAATAGGCAACATGTTACTCATTTGGTGAGGATGACACTCAACATAAGTTGTTGGATTTGTTAGGTTGAAGCCATTAGTGACCTTCGAAAGAGTTGCTTCAGTAGATTGATGGTGAGCAGAAAATCTGCTATTGAGTTAATCTGAAGTGAGGAAACAGATATACACAGTCTATATCTGCACATAGACAAGTGTATGTACAAAATCTCTAAAGTCATAATATAACTTGATGAGCTTGGAGATTATTTTCTGTTTGGTTTATGATTGTATCTTGTAGTGACTAGTGTCAGGAACTATAAAGTGATTGAGATTTTATCTAGTCACAAGTTAACAAGTTTGCTTTCTAGTTTCGTGAGTCCTGGAAGAAGGCATGAGGCTCCTGAAGAAATTACTACTCATGACACAGCAGGCAACACAAGCTCCATATTTAGGTTGAATTTTGTTTCTTCTACAGATCTCATGGCAGTTATGTGGAGATGGACTTTTGGTTGGTTCTATGTCATATCCTTGGCCTGAGATAAATGTGTGTGTACATATATAATTAGTGAGCTCGAGTCTTTCTAGTGAATTGTTGAACCCAAGGGTATTCTTGGTGATCTCTGCATTAGTAGATAGCTGGCTTAAAATGAGAATGACCCTGGGAATCAAACTTGAAACTGTTACCTAAAGTGGGGTCAGTCTGTGCTCTTAGATTGTGCTTTTTGCCTAATTCTGGGTTATTCAACTATTTGGGGTGGCTATAAGAATTCATATTTATTTGATATAATATGGAAATTATAGATGTTTTAAAATGATATGCCTACTATCAATGTAGAATTATTTTATTATGGTGTTTTTACTTCATTTGTAGTTATTTCTACCAAAATAGAAGAGGTAGATATATTACATTTTCTGTATCTAGAATTCTTTTACATCTTTTCTTCATATGTAGAAGACACACAGACTTTGTCAACAGAGGTAATCCGAAAGTGTTGATTCGTTAATGCTTTCCAATCAAAAGTTCATGATCTTAGGATGATATGCAGGCAACTCTATCAGATTTAATCATGGACTTAATCATACTTCCTCAGCATAATTACAGTTTATATTATTATTTATTGCTGTGTAATTCATTATTCCAAAACTTAGTGGCTTACAGCAAAACACATTTCCTTTCTTCTCAGACAGATATCTGGTATGGCTTACATAGTTTCTCTCCTTCAAGATCTTCCAACAACTGAAATCAAGTTTTCAACTGGGTCTATAGTCTCATCTCAGGGCTCCGTTGTGGGTGACATCACTTCTAAGCCTATTCACTGGTTGTTAACAGAATTCAGTTCCTCGTGGACTACTGAACTGAAAATCAACCTGGCTCCAACATCGATTCATACCTACTTGCAAAATGAAGCCTCATCAAGTTTGATGAATTCAGTTTATTAGAAGAAAATAAGTAGGTTAGGTTCACATGTGAAGGGAGGGGACTATAGAAGTATAAAATATACGGAGCCAGATATCATTATAAAGTGTTATAAAACCTACCTACCCAATGGCTTCTTTGTTATTGGTTGGAAACTTAGCATATGGCTGCAACTAGCTGTAAGAGAAGCCGAGCAATGTTTTCTTTATTGTGGGCTCCCATATGCTTAGCTAAAAAATGAGAGATTTTTGTGTATAAGAAAAGAAAGGAAGAGAAGTGTGACTGACTGGCAGTCTCTGCAATAGTGGCCTTTGCAATTTATTTATTACCACTTTTTGAGGCTTAATTGATACTGATGAAAGAAGGGAAAGAACATGTCCTGGTAGGCACTGTGTAACTTGAGTTCTTTTCTCTTATCACTAATCTTATTTAGCCTCCAATCAATATGAAAATTCCTTTTCCAAAGATCTCTGAAAATACAGTCTTTGGTACAATGGTTCCAATGATAGAAAGTCTATTTTCTTAAAAGCAATGATCAGTCTTGTGTAATTAATGCTCTCTTGTCACCAAATAGAATAACTGTTCTCTCTTCTGCACATTTCTACTCTGTCCTGTACCTGGTTTGCGTTTCATTTATTTATTAAATTCTGATCTCCATCTCTATTGAGACCTTATTTTGACTGTGAATGCTCTCTCTAACCATCACTGGACTTCCCCAAAAATGTTCTTCTATGTCCTTTGGCTGACTGAAACCTGGGACTTCCCCAAAGTCATTTGAATCTGTTTTGGGAGACTGTGTACGTGTGTATATGTGTATGATATACATATATGTGATATATATGTATATCACAAAGTTAGGGTAAAGGTGAAGTGATATGCATTCTCCTGACTCCCTTCTGTTTCTTCCAGAACCTGACTCCTCCGCACTGAGACAACCTCTGCTTTTCCTTGTTGTTGTTATCAGCTGACTTTCCGGGATATCTCTTCAAATTCATAAATGTTAGAAACCAGCCCCTGACAAACTTGCTCTTTATACCAACCTTGGCCAAACTCTTAAAGTATTTCAACAAGTAAATATCAAGTAGTAACATGACTTGGAGGCTGATTCTTCATTTCCATATGACCTTTATACTACTTCATTTCAACTAGCCACTTAAAAAAAAAAGGCGGGAGGGGTGGCAGAGAATGCTCTCACTACTATTCAAGAGATATTTCAAATCTCTCTACCATTGGAAGTATAGAATCACAGAGATAGAGAAAAAGAAGTGCATCAATATGTCTCCCTCCCTTTCTTCAAATGGATATATGAATTTGCATTCTGACACCCTCCCTATGATCTGACCCACCCTTGCTGCTGAAACGCAGGTGGTATTCATAGTCATTTCAGTGACTCAATTTCCTAACCCTGGTGACTCACTGACTTCATTTCAGATTTCTTCATAGTCATACAGGAAGATTTTTTAAATTAAAAAAGTAATAAAAATCAGCAGGGAAATAGACCAGCATGTCAATTGTCATCTAATATTTAAAGATAAATGACAAATTGACTTCCTATTTTTCCCGAAATATTGGTGATCTATTTTAAGTATGACTATGGTTTTAAGAGACTTCACAAAGAAAAGAAGAAACTCAGAAGGTAAGCACAGTGTAATAAGGCAAATTTGTTTGATTGGGGGGAATATTAGTCTTCTTTTGTCTTACAGTTTTGGCTTATAATCATCAAAATACATGCCATAAAAATTTGAAAACCAAGAATTTGTTTTCACAATGTATTTTAAAGTTTTATTTTATTTTTAAGTGACACATAATTGTACACACTTATAGGGTACAATGTGATGTTTCTGTACATGTATACATTGCATAATGTTCAAATCAGGATAATTAGAAGATTGTCTTCTCAGATATTTATGTTTTTGTTGTTTTGATAACAGAAGAGTAACACTTTCATTTGGTTCAGTGTTTTAACATTTTCCTGGATATTGCCAAGTACTTGAAATGTCATGTATGATTTTTACTTTTCAAACAAAATCCTTCTTGGAAAAATACTAATTTTTCTGTATGATAGAAAATTATCAATAACATTTACTATGTTGCTAAATAGGTCTAAAACAGGAAGAGATTCTGTCTCAAATACTGATAGTACATAACATGTCAAGAAAAAATAAAACTTTAATGCTGTCCACATTTTATCACATAAAAATATATCACAAATCACAATTTTACCTGAGTTTTTGTATTTTCTGTTTATAAAATATAGAAGGTTTTACCTGTTAGAAGAAAGAGATGTCAAGATCTCTCTTATGTCCAAGATTTTGTTTCATGAATTATATTAAATGCACTGTGCTATGGCTGGGGTGTAGCTCGGTGGTAAAGCAGACATTAGCACTCACAAGGCCTTGGGTTCAATTTCCGACACCAAAAACAAAAAAAATCTAGAATCATGCTAGATTTTTATGGGTGACCTGGATGTGAGTATCAGAGAAGAGAACAATGATTATGAGGTGCTGCATAGACTATGGCATAAATAATAATAATAATAATTATTATTATTATTATTATTATTATATAATAAAAAGACTATTCATGTTCCAATTCTCTCACTTATTAACTGGTGACTATTGCAAATAATTCAACCTTTCTCAATTTTATCACTGGTCAAGGGGGGACAAGCTTGTGTGATAACTAGATATGACTACATGCAAAGTCATTCTTTGAACTAGAAAACATTGTACAAATATCTGAATTCTGTGATTACTCATGATAATTGACCTCTCAAGGCCTTTGTCCAGTTGAAAAGGCAATATTCATACAGATGAAAGAAATAGACAGTGGAAATCAATTAAACTAAGACTATGCCTATCAAATCTAGTTATATAAAACAAAATTCCTGAAATGAGTCTTACCATTACATGTAACTGAAGCCAAACTTAGGCACAAATCTGGTCATCAATATCTCTGTAGTCTCATAGGTATAGTTTGCTTATATGCAAATCAGTAGAGCACTTAGTCTTTTATTGCAGTATATTAGTATGAACTAGTGAAGAACAGGATATATTGTTCTTAGCATTTGTATCAATTTCAGAATAAGAAAATGCATCCACATAAGTAACATAAGTGTACATTCCCAAATATTAAAAAAATAGAAAACACAAGAAAAGTGATCTGGATGTCATTTAATTTCTTCTTAAGTCACCATATGAGAAATTCTTCAAGTTCTTCTGGAAAAGGGAAAACGAATAAACATATTTCTTATTATTTAATGATTTTTGGCTCAGATTGACAAATGTTTTTGAATATCAATTCAAAACTCAATGACTGCCAACTATTGGCAATTGCATACTGTAAAATGAGATTAGTGGTCAGAAGGAGGATTCCAAGTCTCACAGTTGTTGAACTAAAAGTCAGACAATGTCTGTAAAGCAAAACAAATACTATCTTGGAATAACAAACTGTCTGGTAAACTTCACCATCATAAAAACATATTGGAATATTTTTAAAAGTTTAATCTGGTATCAACCATGTTGTTTGAAGTGGCATCCAAATCAATATAGAATGAAAATGGTGATTTGCTAAGAAACAATGCACTAATCTCTGGAAAAATCGGTGCCTGTGCCAATCGAACCTTTTGAGTTTGCTGTTTAATATAATAATGACTAAGGTCTTAGCACTGTGATTGGCACATCACAAGTCCTCAAGGAATGTTAGCTATTCCACACTGCCACCAAGGGCCCAGTCTTAGAATACGCTGCTGGAAAGGAGAAATGGGCAATGATTTCTGCATGCTAACAGATAGCTCACAGATGTCTTTTTCTAATGCTATAGCAACACTGTAGTACAAAAGTATTCTGTGTCTCAATCAGTTCAAACCAAGCAGAGAATGAATATCTGATTATCTGTAAATCTAAATTTTTTTAAGTCAAATTACACAGCTTACATATCTTAAAGTAGGAATGTGAGAAATAGAGAATATGCCTATGTGTGTATACATACACATACATACATATAAGTATATACACACATTCATATATATATACTTCAAGCAAAGGGAGAACATACATGTATTTGTGTGTGTGTGTGTGTGTGTGTGTATGTGTGTGTGTGTTTTCAAGTACATTTAAAAGACTTAAATAGCTTGGTAGATCTGGTAATTAGTGAGCATTTTTATATATAATTCAATTTTGTTTTATTTTTTTATTGGTGCATTGTAATCATACATCTTTGTTAGGTACGTGCTGGTAGAGGCATACATGCATATATCTCTCATTTAACCCTTCCCCAATTTCCACCCCATTCCCTCTCCCCTCCCTCCTTCTCATATTCCAATTAGTGGTTCCATATAGCTGTATGAACTTTTGATATAGCTGAGAAAAATGTGAATTCGGCTGTAGTTGAGTGAAATATTCTGTATGTGTGTAATAGGTCCATTTGGTTTATGGTGTTCTTTAAATCTGAGGTGTCTTTACTGACCTTTTGTCTAGAAAATCTGTCTAGTGATGTCTCGAGAGGAGTGTTGAAGTCTCCAAGTATTATTGTATTGGAATCTATGATGTATGACTTTATATCATGAAGAGTTTGTTTTATGAAAGTGGCTGCAACTATGTTTGGTGCATAAATGTTGACTATTGTTATTTCCTCTTGCTGAATTGTTCCTTTGCCAGTAGGAAATGACCTACTTTGTCTCTTCTGATAAGCTTAGGCTTGAAGTCTAATTTATCTGATATCATAGTTGCTATTCCTGCTTGTCTTCAAGTTCCATTGGCATGGATTATCTTGCTCCAGCCCTTTATATTTAGTTTGTGAGAATCTTTGCTTGTGAGGTGTGTTTCCTATAAGCAGCATATAGATAAATTCTGGGTTTTAATCCATTTTGCCACCTTGAGTCTTTTTAGTGGAGTTGAGGCCATATATTCAGCCTGATTTAGGCCATTTATATTCAGTTCACAGACATGAATTCAATTTAAAAAGTTGATATTATGTCATGATGAAATACTTTCTTTCTTATACTGGATACTTTACTGTTGTATGATCCAAATAAGTTACTGTGAATGTTTATTTTTTATGATTGAATAATTCAGATTTATGTCATAAAAATAATGTTTTGTAGAGAAGAAAGATATTTGATTTTCTTAAATAATGGCAGTCCTTAACAGTACTGCAAGGAATATCAATACAGTTCTATTCAAATGTGAATTTAATCTTCATGCTGTTATCAGTATTATTCTTTGTGCAAATAATTAGGTAATGCATTAGTTCAATAAAAGTATCTCACCTATTTTTTTACGTCAACCAAAGCTGGAGTGTTAACTTCTAGTACCATTATACCAAAGTACAATCAGCTTGGCATTATAAACAAGAGAAATTTATTGTTTCATAGTTGAAGATAAAATTTATTGTCTCAAATCCAAGGTTAAGGTGTCAGCAGGGTTGGCTCTCTCTGAGACTCTTAGAATCCATTCTATTCTTCTTTACTAACCTCTGGCCAGTGATTCTTAGCACTATTTGGCTTATTGTTGTATCCTCCCAACCCATACCCCCCAATTCACATGAAGTTCTCTTTGTGTCTGTGTCTTACCAGAGTCATATTTTAATGAGGATATCTGTAATATTGGATCAAGAACCCATCTTCCGAGCCGGGCGTGGTGGCGCACGCTTGTAATCCCAGCATTCGGGAGGCTGAAACCGGAGGATCCGGGTTCGCGGCCAGCCTCAGCTACCTAGTGAGGCACTCCGCAACTTAGTGAGACTCGGTTTCAAAATAAAGAATAAAAAATAAGGCTGGGGGTGTAGCTCGGAGGTAGAATGCCCCTGAGTTCAATCCCCAGTACTGCAAAAAAAAAAAAAAAAAAAAAAAAAAAAGAACCCATCTTCCTCTAATATGACCTCATCTTAATTTATCAATCACATCTACAACGATCCTATTTCCAAATAGGGTGACATTCTAAAGTGATAAGGATTAGGATTCCAGTGTGTGTGTGTGTGTGTGTGTGTGTGGGAGGAGGGGCTGATTGGGCCAGAGGGCACACTTTACAATTCAGCCTATAACAGTTGGTGTCCTGATTGCAATTTTACATTATTTATTTACTTTTTATGTTTATCTTTGTTTTATTAATTCATGGAGAAAAAGGGGGTAGTTATTTTGTTCCTAAGGATGACTAAATTTTAGAATCAGTCTTCCTGAGCAGAAATAGAAAGTACAGATTTATATCTCACTCCAGGAATCCAAGACATGTCTTTCTAGATCTGTATATCAGAGACATGAGAGCAGGGACACAGGATGATGTGCCTAATCCCTAAAAATAAATGGAGTACAGCAGAGAGTTTCTGAGAAATCACAGTGCCATTGCTAACCCAGGGGCCAGTATGGGGACCCGGAGTGGAGATGGAAGGGAGGATTCAATGTTAAAGACAAAGGGCATAAAGGCTTGGGAATGAGCACCCTTTAGTAAAAGCAGGCATGGAGAGAGGAGGAACCAGTGAATGCAGTATTCAGTGCTCACCTGAGGAAATTGTTAGGTCGAACTATACTGGCAAGTGAAAATTAGAGCTTAGAAAACTTCTGAAAATTATAACAGGAAAGCACATGGAATCTACGCAAAAGACACCAGAAAGATCACATTCTGAAAAAAGTATAATGTAGTAACTACATAAATCAGAAAGATAGTATTTATTATGATTATCAAGTATCATGTACTATACATAATTATATGTGCTATACTTAGCTATGACTGGCAGCACAATAGCCAGCATAACCACTAACAGGTAAATAATGCATTATTCCATGTCACTTCCAAGGCGGAAAGTCACTAGGTAGTAGGAACTTTTAGCTTCATTGTAATTTTATGGAACCACCATCACACATGGGGTCTGTCCTTGATTGAGGCTTGGTCCATGGAGAACAAGTGACAGAGGATGGAGTAGGATAAAGCAGGTTTCTTTATTCACTGGTGAAGGCCCAGTGAGCAAAGCTCCAGATCTGAGTCTTGAGCTGAGGACATGCAAGTTCTTTTATACAACTGTTAACAATTTTTAGAATGGAGGGGTAAGTGGAAAATTTTTACCTAGTGTAAGCAAGATGCAGAAGTAGAACAACAATTAGTCTGTGCATTCTTTCTCTTCTCTCCAGCAGTTACATGCCTTATCTTGCTGGAATTTGCTGCCTTATCGTGTGGTCTTAGCTACCCAGAAAGGTCCTGATTGGTCCACCTCAGAGAGGGCCTATGAAGAAAGCTTTATTCTTTTATCTTGTCTCTAGGCTTGTTTTTAAGGACAAAGCCAGGCTCCTACCTCAGCAAACAAAGTATTTCTGGTGCTCTGGTGGCAGCTTCACCCAAACCAAAACTGAATACATCCTGAGGGTGGACATATTGTAGGAATTGACTGTGCAGACAACTATTAGAAAATTCCAGCCATGGGTGCATGTGGTAAAGACCATCATTAGAGGACATCCCCATCATGTTTCATTACAACTATCCCAAGCCACGAGGATTGTAATGTATATACCAGGGGGGCATGAGTAAATTGGACAGATGATATGGAAACTAGAAGAGGAAAGTGTAATTCACCCAACTCATAACCCATTCAATTCTCCTATATGGCCACCTAATGGTTCCTAGTACATGACAGTAGACTACCTGGAGCTAAATAAACTGACACCACCCTTGCATGTAACAGTTTCCAACATTTCAGAATTGATGGGTTGACTATCACATAAATTGGGACTCTTCATTACATTGCAGATTTGGCAAATATCTTTTCCACCATTGACATTACCCCAGAAAACCAAGAAAAATTTGCTTTTACCTAGAAGGGATGTCAATGAATCTTTTTGGCATTGCCTTAGGGATATCTGCATAGTCTCCCCTTATGTCACAGCCTGGTTTCACAGGATTTAGTCATTCCATTTAAATTGATGAGTATGTACAGTCATTCCATTTAAATTGATGATATTATGCTAACCCCTGATTCTCTTGTAGTGTTAGAAGCAGCTGCATGCAGCCTCTGAGCTGCTCTCCAGGACTAGGGATGGGGAGTCAATGAGGACAAGGTCTAGTGACTTGGGTATTTTGTCAAATTCTGCAAGTCGTCTGGTTGGGTAAGACAAAAGTGATACCCACTAAAATATGAAACCCATCAAAGTGGAAGACACCTCAAGTCCCTATGGGGAAGGGAAAGCCCCAGTACCCACGGAAGTATAATACACCACCGGCTCCTGTCACGGGCATCTGCACACATGGGCTGCAGCATTTTTACAGCCCACTATGAAAACTTTGGTATGAGATTGGTGCTGGATGCTTTAGCCAATGAGCTGAACCCCAGGCTGTCTGGTTTGTTCTCATGAAGGAGACTGGGCTTGTGCATGTCTGTACAGACAACTGGGCACCCTACCAAGGATTAATCTGTGAGTGCTCCCTGATGGGCAGCACAAGACTGGCTGATGGGGTGCCATCCATTGTGGGGCAAGTATATGTTGGAGGACCTGTGGAAACCAGGCTTCCAGTAAGGAGCTACTACACATCAACATCGTGCTCCAGTGCCACAGCTCCTTAATAGCTGGATCTTGAGCAAGGCTCAAGTGGCATATCCCACTTTGCATTATGTTATATCCTGGAAATTTTGGGTGCTTTGGGTTTTGCTTTTACATTAATTATAAAGGAAAATTTCTTAGAAACAGGTGGCCAGACGGATAGTGATCTCTTAATATTAGCTGAAAAAGCAATGCCTAGAGACAACACAATTGATTAACCTCTTACAAGCACTAGTCAAGAAACAGGCTTTGCAAGTTTACCTAAAATAGTTACTACAAGTAGTCTTTGCCCACTCCCACCTTGTCTTCCTGAAATTTTACAAGATATACTAACTCTCTAGCTACCTGTAAGATAAGAACACTGCTTAAAGGAGCTAAACAAATAGTAAAGATTTAAAGTAATGGAAAAGAATTTTTATATATCTGTTGTATTTTTAAGAATTTTTATGTACTAAAAGAATTTGTATATACGTGTTGTATTTTATAACCTTGATTGGTTGAGGATGACCTTTGGAGGAATAGGTCTGTGGAAATTCCTGTTCTATATGCTTCATTGGAAAAAAATAGTATAAAACAGCTACTATCAAACAATAAAACAGATACAGTTCTTCACTGCATTTGGTGTGAGCGTATTCTCACGAACTTGTCTCATTCCACACCTATCAAATGACCCTCCACCACTGCCTAGAGGGCTGTTCCCCGACACTCCAGGGCACAGACATTTACAGACTCCTGGTAATATGCTGCCAATGCTTCAGGGCAAGTTCAGGCTCTCTAACTACCCCCTGAAGCCCTTGTTAATAGCACCATGGTTACATAAAAAGCTAGAATATGTAGATGCCTACGCCATGGGGCTTCCAGCTCATTGATGGGATTGTCTCTTACCAGTGTTCAAGTGCAAGATGCTATATGACAGTGTTGTTGGTGTGCAGAATACTATCTGCAGCGACAGATTCTACAACCCTGGGACAGGTTCCCCAGTGTATGCAACCTTTACAGGAATGCAAGATTAACTGTATTGGACCACTGCCAACAGACCAAGGATTCCAATACATCCTGACAGTTGTAGATACCACGATGTGTTTGGGATTTGCTTATCCTGTGTTACAGGCTATTTAAACCTTATAGGAGGACCCACCTACAACCTGGTAGAATTCACTGGGCTCTTCTTGGAGATTGGATATTGAGTATCCTTGCCTGTGTGTCTGGAGGACTAATAGTCACCGGTTCCACCCTTCACTGCTGTTATGGTCTTTGGGTTCAATTCAGTGCTCTCTAGGTGCAACATCACCCTGTAGGGGGTGGAGTGTGGAGCCCAGAGGAGGTACATACTCCAGTAATGGTGTGATCCCTCTCATCCTGTGCAGCAGCAGATGTGCACTTAGTTATATAAGCATAACTGGGCAAAATGCAACACGCCTCCGCATGTCCATGCGGGTGTGAACATGTGCCAATTTGCCCAGAACCCTATGTAAGGAACAGGTATTTAGAATAAAGCTGCTGCTCTTCTCTTCCTGGTGGCGACTCTGTGTGCCTTACTCTCTCTGGGGATCTCGCCACCGAAACCTTCCCTGCAACCACAGCTGGCCTCTGAGCGTGAGAAATAACTCTTTATGGTATAGGAACTAATTTTAAGCACTTTGGTTTACATTTGGCATAAAAGGAGATCATGTATTTTTAAATCTGTGGAGAGTATCCTTCAGCTGGTAATGATAGCTAAATTGGGAATTCAGAGAAAAACTGAGTGATAGGGTACAGAAGTAGGAGGAGATCTACATTTCACTTAATATCATTTTGTATATCTTCAATTCATACAATGCACTATTTAGTATTATTAATTAAGTTTTAACAATGGAGTGAAATAAAGTCAGCTGTAGATTGGTACAGTAGTATAATGACATTCTTGCATATATATATATATATATACATTAAAATTCTTACATGGTTAAAAAATTGTATATGTATAATATATATGTAGATATAAGTTCATAAAATAGATTATAAGGATGTAGAGCAAACTCACATTACTTCTTCTCTTTGGGATATTATGTATACAATGTAAATTAAAACGGTAAGGAATTAAAGGTGATATTCATATATATATATTGGATATACACATATGTAAAATACACAGTGCAAGTAGGGGATGAAAAAGGTATGGTGTTTAACAAAAAATTTTAATTCTTAAAAAATTATTTTAATTCCTAAATAATTATTTAAAATGTGTGTAAATATTTTAATTGTTATCTCTGGATGTCTTGAATATGTCTATTTGTTATGGTATGTTTTGGGTGTTTCTGTGTTCTAAAAGTGTTAAATACTGAATACAGTTTGACTTTTATCTCCAAAAAAACAATTCTCTCCCACAGATTTCTCGCTCCAATAGTTGATATCTGAGTAATATGCATAAGGATCCAATGAGAAGAGGATATCTGTGTTCCAAAAGACAAGCTGCCATAAAGTTTCTCCTTTATGCCATAACTAGTGGATTCTTGTGGACTCCCATAATCTAGAAGCATAAAACTCAAATGACACACCAAAAGGAAGATACATATTTTCTATTCATTCTGCCAGAATCTGTGATTTTTTTTCTCATTTATCCCCTATCCTTGTATATTTTAAAAATTAATCCACCAACACCTTTGCATATTTATCATTGTCCTTCAGTCTGTGCTCCAGCTCCCATGACAACCTTTGTAGTGTATATAATCTGCAAGACTTGGTGTGAGTGTACTTTTAGGTTATGTAAATGTATTGTGCATGTAGATACTATAAGTTTCAAAAAGTTCACACCAAAAACTATATTTTTTAAGATTCAAACATAGTGTTTTGAGTACACTGACTCTGTTGCTTACAAGCACTGCCTGATAGTGCATGTGGTCTTTTCACCACATTTTACCTGTCCATTCTCCAGGCAGTGGACTCCTTGTTGCCTTCAATTCTACCATTACAAGGAATACCACACACCATCCCCTATGAGAGAATTTTTGTTGAGTTATGCCAGCTCTAATGTTTCCATCCTACATATCTAGGGAGAGAGAGATTTGTTTGCCAAAATGGCTATACTTAGGAGCAGCATGAGGAACTCTTATGCAGAGGGCTCCTATGTCCCCATATTCCCACTAAAATACAGCACTTTCTAGTCTGTGAGGCAAGTGTTAAGCCACATCTGTTTTAATTTGCATTGTCTCATTTGCTAGTGACTAATGGCTCTGACTTTCTCTTAATGTGCTCGCTAGCTTTTCTGTGTTTTTTTTTCATTCCCATGATTTGTACTTTTTCCTTTTCAGGGCCATTATTATTTACTTGCAGATTCATTTTCATTACTTGTTTATTTAAGAATAAGTAAATTATTCATTTACAGAAATTTTATATATCTTCTGCCATCTTGTCATCTGTTTTGTAACTTCTTTATACTCTGATTCATTGACTAAACTACTATATTTTAATGTAATAAAATTATCATTTTTTTCCCTTACATTTGTATTTTTGCCTAAGAAACCTTTCCAAGACCCTATCATAAAGCCAGGGGGAAGGATGCCAAGGAAGGGCTGTGTGCATATATGTCATTATCACTCTGAACTTAAAATGTCAGACTATAATATACCAATAAACATATCTTAAGATATTTTCTATATGGAATCCAGATTTATTTTTCTCTATTTGTAATATGAAATTCAAATACAGATCTTATTCTAAGTTTTAAGAAAGGATTCTAATAAAATTAGCTAAAAAGAAAGCATTTGTAATTAAAATCTCCCACATATTCAAAATAGATACAGACCAAGGAATGAAAAGATCCAGACACATTTATGAAATGCCACAGACCAAGTATCAGTTTTCTATTTGATATTTCTAGAATTATAGGCAATCAGAAAAATGCTATCAGAAGCCAGTGGCAGGGGTGAACTTTCTCTTAAATTTTAATGGTGTTTGATAAAAGGAGAAGGAAAACTTCATTTTGATAAGATATGAACAATTGTCTCAAGCGCTCTGACTTCACCTTGACCTATTTCCAAGTGATTTATTCCATCCTCGAAATAGCTACAACCCCACACTGATGATGGGGGGGAGGGGGTCGGTTTTGACAGTCTTTCATTCCTGGCCCTCTGGCTTCAATGTCTTTACTATTTATATCTTTAGAGACTGGCACTACTTTTGCACATAACAATGCAACAATGCCTTCTAAATCTAGATCTTTTTATCTTCTGGCCAACTTCACGAAAAATGCTGACGTTCAGAACGTTGTACAGTAGACAGACAATCCATCAAGTCAAATGTACTGGCAGACGGGCTGACTTCTGTGTTTATGGAGTTAAAACCATTGCCAAGTAGATGAATATAGAAAAAAAAAACCCCACAAATCCCAAATTAGACCTTACCCTTAAATAAGTTAGTGTAGGGAATTTGCCAAGAGCTTTTCTTCCCTGTCTCCCAGACTGCCTGTGTTTGAGGTCGAAAGGTCACAACACATTATGCCTAGCAGAGTTTAGTGTCAGTTTGTTCCACTCTGTGGAATGAACTTTCATGCTTATCAAAGCAGGCCTGAGGAGTCTGTCTGTATTTACTGCAGGATTGTCCAGCAAACTTGCCAGAGCTTCTAGTCTATTGTTCACCACCAGCACCATTATCTCATCCTCTGGTCCTGGGCATAGCTTATCTTTCCTCAGAAACACAGATAAGTGGAGGCACTTCAGGAGCTCACAGGCTCTTTTAGCCCATGACAAAAATCAAGTCCAACAGCTAACTCAACTGAGAAGCTATTTTGCAACTTCTCAACTGGGTCAGTCCAGCTGATAGCTAAATAGTTCCTGCTTTTGTTAAAGAGATTTCCTGCTTTGAAGAAAACAGTAGATATGAAAGGGTAGGAAAGCTCTGTGAGGCAAAGAGGAGGAGGAGGAACTTAGGTTAGAACTAACTGATAATGAGATTTTTTCTTGTTAAATGGGTCCAATCAATTTACATTCAATTTGTAATGATCTAATTTTAGAAGAGTATACACCACAGTAATTTGTTAAGGAACTGTATCAATTATGGTATTATTATTATTAATTTTTTCTTGTGGTACTGGGGATTGAACTCAGGGGCATTCTACCTCAGAGCTACACCCCCAGCCCTATTTTTTTTTTATTCTTTATTTTGAAACCGAGTCTCACTAAGTTGTGGAGTGCCTCACTAGGTAGCTGAGGCTGGCTGTGAACCCAGATCCTTCGGTCTCAGCCTCTGTAATGCTGGGATTACAAGCGTGCGCCACCACGCCCGGCTAGGTATTATTTTTTAAAAAGATAGATTTATCCCTTCTATCCATTTAAAACATGAAATGTCTTAGCTCAAATTATAATTCTTGAGGCTGATGATCATGTAGAGACTTTAAAGATTGAATGAATCTGTAATTCTAGTACTTGGGAAGCTGAAACAGGAGGATCACAGATTCCCAGACAGCCTCTCAACTTAGTGAGACTCTGTTTCAAAATAAAAAAATAATATAGGGCTAGGGGTGTAGCTCAGAGGTAGACTGCCCTGGATTCAATCCCCATACTCCCCCTGCCCCCACACACAAAAGGTTGACTGCATAAACAGTGTGATTTAGTGACATGCCCCATACCTGAGATTCAGAGGTCTGACAGTTTGTACTTTCCTGAATACTGTCTGAGGCTTGGAATTTAGGAGTGAAAGTTTCTGAGTGATCAAGATTAACATTGCAAAGCCCTGACTTGAAAGCTAATGTGCATCCCACAAGTGAATGTCATGCCATAACTCAGTCAATTATCTTGATTTTACAAGCACTTTCTACATTTAACGTGTAAATAAACAAACAACCAGAAGTGTAGAGTAGGCTGGGTCCACATTTTTTTTTTTTGTGGTACTGGGGATTGAACTCAGGGGCATTCTACCTCCGAGCTATACTCCCAGCCCTATTTTTTATTCTTTATTTTGAAACCGGGTCTCACTAAGTTGTGGAGTGCCTCACTAGGTAGCTGAGGCCGGCCGTGAACTGGGATCCTCTGGTCTCAGCCTCCCTCCCGAATGCTGGGATTACAAGCGTATGCCACCATGCCCGGCTTGGGTCCACATTTTTATACTCGTCTTACCTATATAAAAACTCAGCCTTACTGAGCTTAAATATATAACCCATGTTCAAACATCACGTATTTTAGTGTTTTAGGGAATATGTAGGTAGCTTGTCTAATAAAGAAGATGTTTTCTGAGAACATTTACTGTCAGAGGCTTCTTTCTTTACATCTATATATATCCATATATACATAATACATATATATTATTGGTGCATTGTAATATAATAATCATATATCTTTGTGAGGTACAAGCTGGTAGAGACATACATGCACACAGTTCTCATTTAACTCTTCCCCAATTCCTACCCCATTCCCTCTCCCCTCCCTCCTTCTCATGTTCAGTTTAGTGATTGACTTTTATATGCTTGTGAATGTACATCATGTGCATTAGGGTGTTTCCCTCTTCCTCCTCCCCTCACTTTCAGTTAGGTCGCCTTATTTGCTCATGTAAAGTTTCTTCTTTTTCATCTAGAATGCCTCATATGACCCACTTTCTCCTTACCTTCCACATGTTAGCGAGAGCATCAGATTTTTTTACATTTTGTGACTGACTAATCTAAGTGAAGGCACAGAAGTCTTTTTGTAGAGTGATCTGTCAACAGGAGAGCTTACTCTCTCTAGTCCTTCAACTGCCATCTCTGGCTATAGGTGTTGTTGAGTCTTCAAGGTATCTTATCAATTTGTGATGAGCATTCCATTGTGCACATATTCCATAGTTTTGTAATCCATTCATCTGTTGATGGACATCTTGGCTGGTTTCATAGTGTGGCAATTGTGAATTGTGCAGCTATAAACATAGGTATTCATGCATTACTTTGATAATTTGGTTTCCATTCTTCTGGGTAAACACCCAGGAGTGATATTGCTGGGTCATATGATAGCTTCATTCCCATTCTTATGAGGATCCTCCACACTGTTTTCCAAAGTGGTTATACTAATTTGCAATCCCACCAACAATGTATTAGAGTTTCTACTTCTTCACATCCTCACCAGCATTTGTTGTTGTTTGTATTTTTAACGATTGTCATTCTAATTGGGTTTAGGTGAAATCTCTGGATAGTTTTGATTTGCATCTCTCTGATTGCTAATGATGTTGAACATTTTTCCATACCTGTATTGGCCATTTGCATTTCTTCTTTTGTGAAGTGTCTACTTAGTTTATTTGCCCATTTTTTTATTAGCTATTTCGTTTTTTGGCAGTGAGTTTCTTGAGTTCTCCTTACCTATATTATATATTAGTCTTCTATCAGAGGAGTAGCTGGCAAAAATCTTTTCCCATTCTGTAAGATCTCAGTTGAGGTTCTTGATAGTTTACTTTGCTGCACAGAAGCTCTTCAGTTTAATGCAATCCCACATATTGATCCTCATTTTAATTTCTTGTGCCTTTGAAATCTTGTTGAGGAAGTTTTTACCTGTGCCTATCACTCTTCCAATAGCTGCAAAGTCTCTGGTCTAATTTCCAGATTTTTGATACATCTTGAGTTGACTCTTGTGCAGGGTGAGAAAGTGGGGTTTATTTCCATTTTCTGCATATAGATAACCAGTTTTGCCAACACCATTTGTTGAAGAGGCTACCTTTTTTCCAGTGTATGTTTTTGGCCCCTTTGTCAAAAATCAATTGGCTGTAAGTGTGTAGATTTGTTTCTGAGTCTTCTATTCTGCTCATTGAGCTTTGTGTCTGTTTTTATGCAAACACCATGCTCTTTTTATTACTATGGTCCTGTAATATAGTTTGAAGTCAGTTATTGTGATGTTTCCTGCATGGTTCTTGTTGCTAAGAACTACTTTGGCTATTCTGGTTCTTTTGTTGTTCCAAATGAATTTAAGGATTGATTTTTCTATGACTGTAAAGAATGACCTTGGTAATTTAATGGTATTGCACTGAATCAGTAGATCACTTGTGCACGAAGGGTCATTTTTTATATTTATTCTGCCTATCCAAAAGTATGGAGGTACTTCCATCTTCTAATATTTTCTTCAATTTCTTTTTTAATATTTTATAATTTTACTCAGCCATATAGAAGAACAAAATTATGTCATTTGCTGCAGGGAAATGAGTGGAACTGGAGAACATTATGCTAAGTGAGATTAGTCAGTCACAAAAAGTGAAAAATCAGATGTTCTCCTAATATGTGGAAGGTGGGACAAAAACAAGGGGACATAGGAGGGATTCCAGACAAAGGAGAAATTTTAGAGGAGTGACGAAGTTGATCTAAGTGGGGCAGATGGGAGAGAGTAAGAGGGAAATACATCAATGGACATGATGTACATACACAAACTTATCAAATTTAATCACTATTCTGAGCATGGGCAAGATGGAAAGGGAAGGGAACAGTTCTGGAACTGGAGGAGGGCTAAATGAGTGCTGTGTGCATGAATGCCTCTATCACCCTGAACTTCACCAAGATTTATGATTACAATGCACAAATAAAATTGAAAAAAAAATGCAACATATGAAATTGAAAAGAAATTTGTGGTGAGCTGTTGAACTAGATCAGAAGAGACTAAGGAGGTTCTAAACCAGTGTAGCAGTAGGAGTAGCATTGAGAAATGCTTAGAAGCAATAATTTGAGACTGACTGAATATAAGCAACCATCAAGTACCCATCTCCTTTGGGAAATATATTTCGGGCTGATGGTATCAGTGAAAGTTATTATTTCCCATGAGTTATGGTCATATGATCTCAAAGTTAAAGTTTAATGAATAGCTCCTGTCATAACTAAACCACAGACCTTAATAATAAACATTAAATTATTTTCTAGATATGTATAAGATTTCATGACCAAACCATATTATGGCTGAATTTTTGCTGAAGACAAAATATCAGAAGATTAGACTAAATACTACATGATATGTCTTAATAATTCATCTTTTGATGAACACAGCCATTTACAAAAGTGGCCAGCAAAACTCAGAATGATATTGTACCAGTCCAGCCATCAGTTACTTTTCTTTGCAGTTATTACACATTCCTTGAAAAGATCAATGACTCTAATAAGCCATTCCTTAAAAGTGTGTCATTCATAATCATAATACATGCAAATAAACTCTCCTGCAACTCATCTTGTCTAATGTTGATTCGCAGTAATTATGGGGATCAGAAACATCTGAAGAGGTAACCTTCCTCTTATCCATCCTCTTCCTAGTAGAAACATAATCCTCTAGTCTTCTGCTCAACACTGGCCTCTTGCACATAATAAGTCATCAGTATTCAGTTAATTCTTATCTTTCTCAAACTTTTCTATTAGCTAACATTTATTTGTAAACCCTAATCACTACTTGTAGTGCTTTATGATCATTCATAGCCAAGTGCAACAAAAAAAAAGAAAGAAAGAAAGGAAAAGAAAAAAGAAAACCATTAGCCAATACACAGGTTCCCAGCTGAGATACAAAGTGATATCCTGCCTTCTCATTTAATCCCTCCCTTCAGGATAGAGGTGTCTGTTTACGACTGGTCTAGTTATTCCTTGTTGTCATGTTTTTGTTTGCATTTATTGTGTTTTCACTTTTTTTTTTTTTTTTTTTTTTTGCGGTACTGGGGATTGAACTCAGGGGATTCTACCTCCGAGCTACGCCCCCAGCCCTATTTTTTTATTCTTTATTTTGAAACCGAGTCTCACTAAGTTGCGGAGTGCCTCACTAGGTAGCTGAGGCTGGCCGCGAACCCGGATCCACCGGTCTCAGCCTCCCAAATGCTGGGATTACAAGCGTGCGCCACCACGCCCGGCTGAGTTTTCACTTTTATAAGGATTCTCCTGAGTACCATGCTGAAGTGTACTAGTGTTTATCAGTACTAAGTGCTGCCATGTACCTTCTGGAGAAAATTGTGTATTAGATAAATTGTCATTGTGTATTAGAGAAAATTTTGTATTAGATAAGTTTCATTTCAGGCATGACTTATAGGACCATTGTCCATGACTTCAATGTTAAGGAGTCAACAGTATGGTGCAACAGGAAATGGGAAGAGAAAATTCACCAATCTATGTGTGCAGCCACTCCAGAAAGAGCTAAAGTAACACATGCAGTGCATGAGGAAGCTACCAAAACAGAGGAATAAGAGGCCAAATCTGTGGATTGGTGAGCTGAAAACAGATTTTAAAAAGGGGTGGTGAACAGAATTGTTGTGAGGTTAAAAACCAAAGAAATGTATGGTCATGTTACCAAGGGACAGAAATGTTACATCCTTCCCAGCTAGGGTGGCTGAGATACATGTTTTGTGAACACTTTAAACTTGTAGATGAGGTAGGTCTATTCATCAGGAAGCTGTAGAAAAACTTCAGAATGCCTTCTAAGTGGTGTAGAAACAGGATTGGGTCAAAGAATAGCTTTTTGTGCTGGTGAGAGTAGTTTGAGGAAGCTGCTGTCAAACACATCTGTGTAATAGGAATGGGTATTTCAGTGGGGGAAAATGTTGTGAGCAGAGGTTTTTGTTAATCTGACCCTTATATTTCTCATGGGAACAATAGTTATATTTGCAAATTTAAAGTTCATGATTATGTTCTAGAACATAATACTACAAATAGTAAAACTAACTGCATTCACCTTGTATATAGAGGAAGGATACTTTCCTTTCTAAAACAGATTTTCTGAACTGTATCATAAAATAGTAATAAATGCTCTAAAATATTTGATTTTCCAATCAAATAAATAATAAAATAAATTAGTAATAAAATGATTTCCTTAGTTTTGTAAAAGGCTGGCTGAAATAAATTACATTTTCATTTTTAATGTTTATTTATTTATTTATTTATTTAGTGTTATTTAGGAATTGAACCCAGGGGCATTCTACCTCTGAGATACACTCCTAGACTCATATTTAATTTTTATTTTGAAACAGGGTCTTGTAAAGTTGGTGAGAGTCTCACTACTTGCTGAGGTTGTTCTTAAACTTGTAATACTCCTGTCTCAGCCTCCCTAGTATGGGATTACAGGCATGTTGCTCTACTCTACTGGAGTTCTCAAAGCTGTTGAAATAATAATCTTCAAAGTGAAATTGTGCATTAGCTTTGTTTAAACTCCTACTGATGTGCTATATAAAATAGTAAAAAAAATCTTCAGCACTTTTTATGGAGCAGTTATGATTCTAAGCATTTTTCTGTACTAATACACTTAATCTTTACAGTGACTTTTGAAGGATAAGGCTTACTTATGACCTCCTTTTCAAGATTAGAAAATTAAGGCCAAGAAGGAAAAAGTAGCTTGCCCAAATGGATAGCTAATACAGATTAGAACACACTCAACCTGAACTTGTTCTCCGTACTTTCAGGTACTATACTATAGTAAACATTCTAAAGAAAATAACTTCCTAAACAAAAAGGGTCAAACACCAATTGTAGAGCTCAAATTTCAAGATTTTCTATAATCTGACTGGTAAGATTTAAATGTCCCCTCCAAAGTGAAATTGGAATTTAATTGCCACTATTACAGTATTGGCAAGTGGGGCCTTTAAGACATAATCATAAAGCCAGGTGTGGTGGTACATGCTTGTAATCCCAGTATTTGGGAAGCTGAGACCAGAAGATCTGAGTTTGCGGCCAGCCTCTGCTACTTAGTGAGGCCCTCCACAACTTAGTGAGACCTTGTTTCAAAATAAAGAATAAAAAATAAGGCTGGGGGTGTAGCTCAGAGGTAGAATGCCCCTGGATTCCATCCCTATTGTCGCACCCCCCCCCACACACACACAAAGATGTAATCATGGTGCTCTCACTCTCATGAAGGAATTCAGGCTGTTATCCCCATGATGAACTTCTGATGAAACAGTGAGTTTGCATGTGTTACTTTACACTTCTGCTATGGTATTACTTGTCATTAAGAACTTTACCAGATGTGACCTCTCAAACTTAAACTTCCCAGCCTCCAGCTTAGTGAAAAGTAGTTTATTTCTTTATACAGTATGCAGTCTTTGACATTTTATTACAGCAACAGAAAAGACATTGGATTTGATGCATCTGTCAGTCTCAGGTCTCTTTCTCCTTACACAACTAAACTTGGTAAAGCCAGACACCCACTGACCAAGGCTCATGCTTTCTGTACTCATCTGTCTCTCATATTCCAGGGCTGACCTTCCTTCCCCCAGAAGTACAAGTCCCAGCTTCCCAGCTGCTTGATAAGGAAAAGAAAAGAAGAGGAAGAAAAACACAACAAATGTCCATCACAGTTTTTTTTTTTTTTTTTTTTTTTTAAGAATTTGTTCTCATTTCCATATGGAGAAAGGATTGAGAGGGAATACAGACAGTGTGTTTAGGGATTTGTCAGATCCAGAGAGTTGCTTATTAGTTATATCTCGAGTTTATGTTCTAATTTCCTATACAAATTATTTCTATAAGATAGATGAGTATGGATTGGATAACCCCCCTTGTAAGATTTAAGAAAGTACTTTGCACTTAATGGCTCTGTGTGTGTGTGTGTGTGTGTGTGTGTGTGTGTGTGTGTGTGTGTATGTGTGCGCTACTAGAGATTGGATTTAAGGATATTCTACCTCTGAGCTATACCCTCAGCCATTTTTATTTATTTATTTTTATTTTGAGACAGATTCTCTTTACATTGCTGTGGGTCTTGCTAAGTTGCTGGGGCTAGCCTTAAACTTGTGATCCTCCTTTCTCAACCTCCTATGTACTGGGATTACAGGCATGCGCCACAATTTGTGGCCTAGAATTAATGTTTTAACATGTATTGCAGGAAATTTATTGCCTACAAAAAAGTAATATACACTTTGTCTTGTGTACAAAAGAAAGTCTAAATGTGGTAAAGTATTCATAAAAATATACTGAAGTTTACAAATATATTTTGTTGGCACTTTTATTATCTACTGAAAATATGGTGTATAACTTAGAAATAAATTATGAGTTGTACACATTTGTAATTAGAATTTAGCAATAAAATATAACAATTATTAAATAACACTTAATAGAAAAAATAATCCTTAAATTCATGTCAATTGGAGGCTAACCATGAGCTTATAGAGTTTGAATAACCTTTTACCTTTTTGTATAAATACAAAGAGATATATTTTGTATCAACTCATACAGAGGTGGAAAACCACATTTTTTGTCTGCTTTGGATATGATCCAACTTTAAAGAAGACATTGAAAAATACTTGGGTAGTGATCAAATTTGAGTCCACAACAAAGCTCTATACATCTGGCCCAAATTCAAGCTTAATAAAAATGATGAATAGTTTTTCTCTCTGCATTTAGGAATAAGTAGCAGATCATCACTCACAAATATTTATTTGTCTCATGTTTTTCACTTTTACTCGGCATGTCGAAGATGCATAAACCTGGTTGAGCAGAGGAAGACACTTCCCTTATTGAGGGGTGGATGGGTCTTTTTTTTCTGACTATGACTTTCCCACTCCTATGATGAGAAGCAAGATGAAACTGGGTCAGAGATGCCTGGGTTCCAGCTATATCCTGATAGAAGAAAACAAGGCCATCGAGAAACCTCTTAATTCTTTTGCTTTAGTTTCATATTTTTTGCAACATATTGCTTCAGATTTAGTAATTTAAAACAATTCATATTTATAGCAGCATGATTCACAATAGCCAATTTATGGAACCAGCCTAGGTGGGCATCAACAGATGTATAGATAATGAAACTGTATTATAGTTACACAATTAAATTTTACTCAGCCATAAAGAACAAAACCATGGCATTTGCCAGGAATTGGGTGGAGTTAAAGAATATTGTCCTACATGAGATTAGCCACTCTCAGAAAGTGAAGGGTTGTATGTTTTCACTCATAAGTGGAAGCTAGAGTTAAATTAGGAAGCAAAAGGGTTTAGATAAATGAGAAGAGAGAGCAGTAGACTAGTGGAAGGGGATATAGAGAGGGTTGATGGTAGGGGAAAAAAGAAATTTCATGGAGGAAGTAGTTCAAATAGTGCTGTGTACATATATGAAGTTATATGTACCAATACCAGTCTCAATAATGTGTACAGGGAGGGGAGGGAATAGGGCAGGATCTGTAGGGAAACCTACCAATTGCTGTGTGATTTTATGTTTCTATCACTCTGAACCTTATTATGATGTATAGTTACAATGCACCAATACAAACATATTTAAATCACACATGCACACAATGCAAATCTATTAACTTTCTATTTTGTAGTTCAGATATCCTAAAATTAAGTATTGACAGGGTTGCTTTCCTTCTGGAGTCTCTAAGGAGGAATCTGTTCCTTGTCTTTCACACTTCTAGAGGCAACTCTGCATTTCTTGGTTTGTAGCTCAGTGGGCAATATTGGCTCATTGGCTCTTTGCACTCTGACCTCAACTTCTGTCATCGCATCTCCTCCTTCCTCCCTTCACTTACAAGGACCTTCGCCATTACATTAGATATACCTGAGGAATACAGTATAATATTCGTATCTCAAAACCCTTGACTTAAGTCATAATTATGAGGTCCATTTTGTCATGTACAGTAAGATATTCACAAGTTCAGCTATCAAAGACATGGGCATCTTAGAAAGGACAGTGTTCTGTCTATTATACCATCTCTTTCTCATTTTATCATCTAAAATGGAGGCCATAAACAGTGCCTTATTTCTAGAGCTGAAATAAACTCTTCACAAATAAGTCAACATATGTAGCATCATTACCTATTTAACTCCACAGAATTATTATATATCTATTCAGTGATGATTTACTTATTTTTCATTGTCATAGAATAAAATAGTCCATAGATAAATATTTTCTATGTAACAGATGCTTAGTATTTTAATCTTTTAATTCTAACTATTTTTGTAATGATTTGAAAAAGGGAAACTTTCTACATTGCATTAATCTTAAATGTTAAGTGTTAATTAATTTTAAGTGTTATTAATCTTAAATGAAATAAAATATGATGAAAGACAATGGGATGTTAGAATCAAATCAGCTCTGATTATCATCTCACCCCTGTTACTTATCAGCTGGGAATCCCTCAGCACCCTTAAGTTATCTGAGTTTTTCCTGTATTTGCAAAATAGGAATAATAGACATTACCTCTTAGGATAGCATAAAAGATTTGATTAAAAAAATAAAATAAAATATCTGTTTCCTATGGTTGCTGCAACAGATTCTCCAAAGTCGGAGATTTAAAAAATCAGAAACTTGTCACAGTTCTGGAAACCAGAAGTCTGAAATCAAGGTGTGAGATGAGTCATGCTCCTTCTAAGTCTCTGGTGGCTTCTGGTGTTCCTCAGTTTGTGGCAGCCTAATTATTCTCTGACTCTTCCTCATTCATTCTCTGCGCATTTCCCTATGCCTCTTCTTTCACGAGGACACCAGTCCTTGAATTCAGGGCCCACTCTAATCCAGAATGATTTACTCTCAAGACCCTCAGCTAATTTCATCTGCAGAAGCCCTATGTCTAATTAAGTTCACATTCTGACTTTCAGATGAATATGAATTTTGGAGTGATACTATTAAACCCATTACAATATTTATGCTCTAATCTAACACACACATACATACATATATTTCTCTGTTATTTTTTTCTTATGGAAACTTTATCCAGCTGAGTTATAGCATTTTAAAATTTCATTCATTCAACAAATAATATTAGCTAAATGCAATGGGCTGAACTTTTTTCTCCTTGCCTAATTCATATATTGAAACTCTAATCCCAAACTGATGGTATAAAGAGATGGGATCTTTGAGTTATAAGAATGGAACCCTCATAAATCGGATTAATACCCTTATGACAAGAGGCTAGAGAAACAGTTATCTCTACTTATGCTATATGAAAATACAATAACCTGCCATTCTTCAACAGGAAGAGGGACCTCAGCAGAAAAAAACAGTCATGCTGGCACCTTGATCTTAGACTTCCAACCTTAAGAACTATGGGAAATTTTACACAGTTATAAAGAAGAACAAAATCATGTCATTTTCAGGGAAATGGATGGAACTGAAAAATAGGTTAAGTGAGATTAGTCAGTCACAAAAAGTAAAAAATCGAGTCTGAACTACTGAAAAACAAAGTAAAAAATTACTTTTTTTTTCTTAAGAATTCCTTCAGGGAAATTAATAGAACTAGAAAACATTATACAAAGTGAGATTAGTCAGTCACAAAAAGTAAAAATCAGATGCTCTAATGTGTAGAAGCCAGGAAGAAAGTGGGTAATAGGAGGGACTCTAGACAAAGAGAGAGAAACTTTAGATGAGAAAAAAAGGTGACCTAACTGAAGGTGGTGGAGGGGGGAGAGGGAAACACCCTAATGCACATGATGTACATTCACAAACATATCAAGGTCAGTCAATAAACTGAACATGAGAAGAAGGGAGGGGGAAGGGAATGGGGCGGGAATTGAAGGAGGGCTAAATGAGAGATGTGTACATGTATATCTCTACCAGCTTGTACCTCATAAAGATGTATGATTACAATGCACCAATTAAAAAAAAGAACTATGGGAAATAAGTTTCTTTTGGTTTATGGAATTTTGTTATAGCCACTGTTATAGATATGCCCAGTGAGTACTGGCACTAGTGTAGGTATCAGAAGGCCCTGTGCTGTGGGCATCTCAATTTTCCCCAAGAGAAATGACTTCCCATTGCTCCTTTTGTCTTGGTATTGCTCACATCTGCAAGTGGCCTCCAGGTTCCATAGCCTTCCTTTCCCCAGAGTTCGACCCTGCTGTGTCAGTCTGTGTCCTGCTCAACTGGAAGCATGAGTGCCTCTGCCTCACCTCATGCCAGGGAGGTGTGACCTCAGACTCAGTTTTGATAACAGCATTTGGGAAGCTTTTCTCCCTTTTTCAACCCAGCAGTCATCAGTAGGTCCTGCCTCATCCTCTGAGGCTGCAGTTCTGCCCTGAAAGATGTTAGGAGGTATGGAAACAAAGATTTTGGGGTTTAGTAAGGGAGTCCAAGAGGCAAGACATCTGGAAGAATGACTAGGGAATAAGAGGTATCTAGCACAGGCAGCAGCACATGCATATCCCAGGGACAGATGGAGTAGTATGTTGAGAGAAACCACACCAGCTATTACTTTTGGTGCCACAGCACGGGAGGTGGACAAAGAAGTCTGACATCAGCTCATGAAAACTTGCTTGTGTATTCGGCAGCATTAGGCTGGGGCTCCACCTTGACCTGCTCAGTGGGACCCATCTCAAAGGTGTCTTTTTGATTCTGTCTTACAGTAAGCTCTCCCATGGTGTTAGATGGTTTCTGCACCTGGATGTCAAGGAAGCATGTAGATAGAAATTCCAGAACAGGATAATGCTGTAGAGGGAGGAATGCTAGACAAAAACTTCTGTAATATTCTGGGAGAAAGTTGACTCAATGTCCTGGTTACAGGAATAGAAGGAAGAGCCCAGCATACATACGAAATCTATTTTAATGGATAGGGAATCTAGCAGTGGGAAAAGGAATTCATCAAATTAATCAATATAAATATTTATCAAATTGCTTGATTTTAAGATGTGTATTATTCTTTAGTCTGTTTTAACATCTCTGAAATTGGAACATGATTTACAAGTCACTGACTGGCCACCAACAATTTGTTATTTAGTAATTGTAATTAATTGCCTGTTGATAGGCATCAAAAATTCTACAATGGATGACAGTAGCTTCCCAGAGACAAAAGTGGGACAGTCTTTTAAGACATACCACATTATCAATACTCCTGATGACACAGCCAATATTATTATGTGGGCAAACCAAAACACCAATTGTTCTGACTTGAAAACTTTCAAATTATTTGGGTTCTGGGGGATTATGATTTTTTTTTAATTTTAGGATTTTATTGGTAAAATATGACTATACATCATCGTGGGATTCAAAGTGAATCCCAAAGTGATACATTCATATATGCATAAAACATCTCTTGGTATGTTCCCTCCTAACCCCATCTGTTTTAAAAATACTCTAATTAACATGCTGTTATTTGCTTTTTAAATATAAACAACTATGGAATGTTATAAGAGTATAAGGGTAGATAAAGCAAAGAATTTTTCTTAAGTATACAAAAATCTAAGTAATAAGAATGCAAATCTTATCATTTTCTTGGCAGCATTGCTATTAAAAATCTAAGCATAATTCAGAATTCAAATTAACAACAACAAAATGTAACACTGCTAACAGAGTCTATGGCAGTACCCTATAATCTAACACAATAAATTTATATTGCAAAATGAATTCTTGCAGCGCGCAAGTATCTGACCAGCAGACAAAGAATGCCACAAACAGGTTCCTTCTATCCAAAGCTTTACTCAGGCAGTTGACTTACAGAGAGAAAATGGCCCCGATTGCGTTTCCGCCCCTAGCTTATATACTAGCTTCTGACCAATCCTGAGCCGGCCCGTTCTGAAAGCCAATTGGCCAGGAACATATCGCCCGACCCACCTCCGCACTGATCTCCTGGCCATGCCCCAGTAAGGAGTTGTTTGTGTCAGACTGTCGCTTCCGCCCCGCGCCTTTGGGTGTAATGGCTCTCCACAAATTCTATTTACCCTACTTTGAATAGACTATAAAATTCTGTCAGGTGACTGATTTGATGCCAAAAGAATTTGAAGGAAGCAACGGCTTTTAGAGAATTTTAGATTTTGGACTTGTGGATAAGGGATTGTGATCCTAAATCTACCCATTCTCTCCTTCACCTACCAAGGATCTTAACCAAGGATCTGAGTTCTGCTGTAGAAAGTTATAGCCATAGGACAAACTGACTTCATTAAACGTTAATCATCATTGTGCTCAAGGTGTCCTTGAAATTGCTTTGCTATTCTCTAGCCTTTCATCAATATTCCAACCAAATTGTTTTCTTCTTTGGTTTTAGTAGATGACTTTATGTTGTGATTTACTATGAAAATGAGACATTGAGTTGAAAAATGTTCATTTTTCTTATGCCAAACATGATTCTTTATCACGATTAAGGAATTACATATACCTTCTAATTAAGGCCAATTGCACCCTATTCTTGAGATAAATTTATTCTACCTTCTCTGAAACCTTACATGACCTATTAACTCTTTTATACATATTCTAGTATATTTTATAGTAGGATAACTCCTTTTTTGTTTATTGCTATTATTATTATTATTATTATTATTATTATTATTATTATTATTGCAGTAATAAGCTAGGTAGCACTGGACCATGAAAAATAAAAATTGGATAAAGTTTATGCATTTGTGAGATATTAAGTAGATATTTGAATAGAGAGAATCAGAGAGATTCATTCATAATTTATCTGTGAAGGTTGTTATTGATGTTTTAGACATGAATAAATTTGACAGCAAAGGGTACAGAGTGAAAATGGAAAAGAGTATTGTGTTAGTGAGTTTTCTTTCACTATAACAAATACTTAAGACAATTAACTTAATAAAGAGAAAAATGCTTATTTTGGTTCAGAGTTTTTGAAGTTTCAGACCATGGTCAGTTCACCCTGTTTCTTTTGGGCCTCTGGTGAAGCAGCAATCATTTTTTTTTCTTTTTTTCCTTTTTTAAATTTTTTTTATTCGTGCATTGTAAGCATACATCTATGTTAGGTACAAATTAACAACAACCATATTTCTCATTTGACCCCTTTCCTAGATTCTCACCCCGCTCCCTCACCCTCCCTCCATTGCAGTTCGGTTTAGTGAGTAACCTTGATGTACATTCGGGTACCCCCGGCCTCCCGTCTGTCTGTCTCCTTCATTTAAATCAACTTCTTTGTTTATCAAAGGTCTCTCCTTTTCCATCTGGAGACACTCTTATGCCCCATCTTCTCCCTAGCATCCGCATATTAGGGAGAATATATGCTTCTTTACTCTTTGTGACTGGCTGTTCTCACTTAACATAATATTTTCCAGTTGCATCCATTTCCCTGCAAAGAACATGATTTTGTTCTTCTTTATGACTGAGTAAAATTCCATTGTGTACATATCCCATAGTTTTGTAATCCATTCATCTGTCGATGGACACCTTGGCTGCTTCCATAGTTTGGCTATTGTGAATTATGCAGCTATAAACATAGATACACATGCGTCGGTCTGGTAGTTTTGTTTCCATTCTTTTGGGTAGATACCCAGAAGTGGTATTGCTGGATCATATGGTAGGTTCATTCCCATTCGTCTGAGGATACTGCTGGTGAGGATGTGGAAAAGTGGGAACACTAATGCATTGTTGGTGGGACTGCAAACTAGTGCAGCCACTTTGGAAAAGAGTATGAAGCAGCAATCATAATAGGTGCATGAAGCAAAACTGCCCATCTCATGGTGAGGAAGCAAGAAAACTAAATAGAGATCCTGCAATCCCTTCAAGAGCATTATTTCAATGACTCAATGACCTTCCAGTAAGTCCTGCCTCTCAAAGATTTCCCCACGTTCAAATACCGCTCTCTGAGGATTAAGCCTTTAACTCATCTTTTGGGGACATTTAAGTTATAAACTATAGCAGGTTTAGAACTGGTCATGAGTTAATAATAGAAAAGAGGATATGCTTTCAAAAGATATTGGAAAAAATGGTCAAAGAGAAGGAAAATCAAGGTAGCGTGCTCTACACAGAAACTATAGTTAAAATTTTCCAGAAATTTAACTTTATGTGGAAGCTACAACACCAAAAGAAACTGGAGAGAAATATGTAGAAATTGCTTTTATTTTATTTTATTTTTTAGAAGCATACCATATCAAGGTACTGAATGTGTTTTTTTCCAGGGTACTAATTCATTCTTCATTACATTTTCCTATGTTCTATTCATAAAACTCTTGTATCCTAAGTTCTCTGCCAGGCTGGAAAATTAGAAATTGACTAAAATATATTCAATTGTCTCAAAATGAACAGTCAAGTGAGGAACGTGCCACTTAGGAATTTTTTAAGTACACTGTGCCATATAGTATATCTATATTATTATGAAGGAATCAAGATTATAAACATCATAAAAAACAGTAATACTATTTTATAAACAATGTTATTTATTGTCCAATTAATGATCAAGCTCTAAGACTCCTTTGAGTTAGAATAAGAAGGGAAATAGCATAAAATAAAAGCACCAAATTACCCTAGTTCTCTCAAAATGGCCCCTAAATGGACAAACTATCAGACTTCCAATCTCTCCTTTCAAGTTCAAAGGTTCAGGGCATCTTTCTTCTTAAAATATTATTTTTGGCAAGGAGAAGTCTCATCAGGAAGTTTTCCACTTGGCATTTTTACTATAAAAACCACATAGTGAGATAAAATAGTACCATATAAGCACAGGGACCATTATCATGACAGTAAATGTGCTTCTCGGGTGCACAGCACATCTGTGGGGTGGTCAGATGTTTTAGAATATATATTACCTATATCCTGTATCCTTATGCTTGTTTAAGATTATGTTACAAAGATAGTTTTGTCAAAATTATTAAATAAAAATGCATCCCGATTTCTTCAGTGAATGATCAAAATGTATACTCTAATTTATTTCTTAGTTAAACAGATATTTCTTTCCTTTGGAATTTTAAACCTACTGGAGTAAGTGTAATATGAAAATAGATTTCTTTTTTCTGTTATCTTTAAGGAAAGATAATTATCATATAATATATGGACTGTTTCTGTGGATGTTATCTAACTTTCAGAGAGAGTGATCAGTGTGAAACAAAGCAGATGATGTGGTGTCTGGTTTGTGTCTGAGAGTAAGTGCAGAAGAGCACTGTAAAGATTTGAGGAGAGGGTCCCTTCTCATGCCACTGGTTATTCTTGAAAAAGATCTTTTAGGCCTGAAATAATTATTGAGCATTTGATAGAGGACTTTGAGGGTAGAAAACATACGACAAAAAATATTATTTTTCTTATGTCTTTCACTCAGACTGTTTTGCAGCACACACATAAACAAGAATATAGAAACATTGCAATGAACTGATTATATCAGATTTAAAATACAGAACGTTTAAGCTTTATTTGTCATGCATTAACAGGTTTCAAGAAATTTATAATGAGTTTTATTTTTAATGTTGATATAAGTAAATTTCACTTTGTGGTTATGTTTTTGAGTTTCTTGGGCTGGAATTATGTTTTGTAGACTTAGAATATGGTCTGTATCTCTGACCCAATTTCAACATTTTATTGTAGTTATCTATATCTGTGTGTGTCCTCTCACAATGAGTTCTTGAGTGTTTAATCTCTGTCATATCATCGTATCCTAGCACTTCATCCATGCCTCTGTACATACTAAATTTTCAATGAAACTCCTATTTTTACCTATTAAAAATAAAAACAGACAAGTTAAAAAAAAACAGTTTTATACTTATGTACAGAATTTTTTTTTTATTTCTTAAGGTATCTGAAATGAGGATATATTTAACAAACAATATTTGTTTATTGCCTTTTATTATACCATATTCTAAAATAATTGAGATATGTTCTTATTTTATAGTTACATTTAGTTTGACCATAGGTTTGCGTATATTCTCAAGTCTGTGGGTGTATGCAACTATTAGCTCATGAACAAACATGTTTTTTTGTTTTGCTTTGTTTTGTTTTTTTGTTTTTTTGGTACTGAGGATTAAATCCAGGGCCATTCTACCCCCGAGCTACATCTCCAGCCCGATTTTTTTTTATTATTCTTTATTTTGGAACAAGGTCTCACTAAGTAGCTGAAGCTGCATGTGAACCCAGATCCTCCTGTCTCAGGCTCCTAAGTACTGGGATTACAAGCATTAGCACCACCACGTTGGGCTAATGAAAAAACAAGTTAACAATTTTATTTTTAAATACTCTAAATGACTAGTGTGAAATTTTCTTAGTACATTTCGTATAAAGAGTAAAATAAACCTCACAATTTTATATTTTAAATAGTTATCTTTAAAAAAAATGCTGCCAAGTTAAACATAGCAATAAGAGATATCATTACTGCCTGATGCCTTTCACTGAAAAAGCTAGTGAATTGAGATACTAGAGTTTAATGTACATCTAACCAAAATCATTATATTCTTTCTCAGAATATTTTACCAGATAGTAGGACCTACAGTATCCTCCAAAAATTTTTATTGGGATATTCCACATGCACTTACAGCAAAAATATTTAATGAACTATCTGATACCCATAATAATCACCCAGAGCTAGCTATAGGACTAGTACCATCCATGAGCATGGTCTTGTGTGTCCCCTCCTACTCACTGTTACTCTTTTTTTTTTAAAGGAAAAGTATAGTTTTATTTATTTTTTATTTATTTATTGTTTTTATTATTTGTATATTGTGAGCAGACATCTTTGTTAGGTACAAATTGAAAACGACATATGTGCCTACATTTCTCATTTGACCCCTTCCCCCAATTCCCACCCTGCTCCCTCGCCCCCCCTCCATCTCAGGTACAATTTAGTGAGTAACCTTGATGTACATTAGGGTGTTCCCCCCCAACCCCCCCGTCAATCCCTTTCGGTTAAATCAACTTCTTTGTTTATCCAGGGTCTCTTCTTTTCCATCTGAAGACCCTCTTATGCCCCATCTTCTCCCTAGCTTCCGCATATTAGGGAGAACATATGCTTCCTTTGTGACTGGCTAATCTCACTTAACATAATGTTTTCCAGTTGCAGCCATTTCCCTGCAAATAACATGATTTTGTTCTTCTTTATGACTGAGTAAAATTCCATTGTGTACATATCCCATAGTTTTGTAATCCATTCATCTGTTGTTGGACATCTTGGCTGCTTCCATAGTTTGGCTATTGTGAATTGTGCAGCTATAAACATAGATATACATGCGTTGGTCTGATAGTTTGGTTTCCATTCTTTTGGGTAGATACCCAGAAGTGGTATTGCTGGATCATATGGTAGGCTCATTCCCATTTGTCTGAGGCTCCTCCGTAGAAGATGGAAGGACATACTATGCCCTTAGATAGGCAGAATAAGTATCATTAAAATGGCCAACCACCAAAATTGATTTACAGATTCAATGCAATACCCATGAAATTACCAAGGGTGCTCCTCACAGACTTAGAAAAATCAGTCCTTAAATTCATCTGGAAAAACAAAAAATCCCAGGATAGCCAAAGTAGTTCTTAGCAACAAGAACCATGCAGGAGGTATCACAATACCTGACTTCAAACTCTACTACAAAGCCACAGTAATAAAAACAGCATGGTATTGGCACAAAAACAGACACATAGTCCAATGGAGCAGAATAGGAAACTCAGAAACAGACCCACAGGTTTACAGTCAACTGATTTTTGACAAAGGAGCAAAAAAAAAATCATGTTACTCTTGGAAGTAGATATCACTAATTTCTATCCCAATTGACAAGTTTTGCATGTTTCTGAGTTTAGTATTCATGGGATCATTTATGTACTGTTTTATGTCTTCTGACCTGACTTCATATTATGCATGTAAGAATCCATGCTGTTCGAAGAAGCAATAGCTCATTCTTATTTCCTGCATTAAGCAAATGAATTTTACAAATTTAAATTTTACTCCACATCATCAACTTATAACCTGATATGTATACATGCTGATTCTGCTATTCATGGATATTTGGCATGTTTTTAGTGTTGTCTGTGATGAGCAAAGCTGCTTTGGACATTCTCATACACATATATTGATGGTTGAGAGGAAATAAATGGAAAATAAAAAAGAATGTTAAAAATCATTAAATATAATAGCCATAAAATAGTGAACATCATGTAGAAAATACTGTCATACCAGGCTGTTTCCAAATTGATTATACCAACTTACCCTCCCATTAGAAACATAAAAGTTTTAGTTGTTTCATATTCCTATTTATACTTGAGATTGCTAGTTATATTTCTGACTTCTGGTGGGTGTATCGAAGTATCACTGTGCATTTATTTTTTATTGTTCTGATGACTAATTATATTAATCAAGTTTCATATGTCATTGATCATGTCTCATTTTGTGCTCTTTTTTCAAAATTTATATTTTAAGTGAATTTTTCTTATTAATTTGTGAATTCTCCACGTATTCTAAATCCATGTATTCTAGATACCATTTCTTGGTTGAATTTATATGTTGAAAATAGTTTTCCCCAATCTGTAGCCTCTTTTCACACTTTTAATGTTGAATTTAAGTGAACATATTTCCGTAGTTGTAATAAAGACCAAACACTGTTCATTGTAATGAGTACCATTTTTTCAATTTAATATTTTTGTGTGCATTTAATGTTTAGATGTATCTTTTCTCCCCATATAAATTGAATTTTTTTAAAAAAAGGGATATATTATATGCAACAACATGAGTAATTTTCAAAAGCATTATATACATATTTGATGATTTTATTTGTATGTCATTTTATAAAAGAGAAAACTAGAACTTTAAAACACAGTTAAGTGTTTTCCAGAGATCACAACATAGGAGATAATTGATTGAAAAAAAATATTTGGGAATTTTTTGGTGTGATGATGTTTTCTCTCATGTGGTAGTATAGCCTACATGACTTAGACATTAGTCAAGACTTTGAATTATTCATCAAACTGGTACATTTTATTAAAAGCTGCCCCAAAATGATAGACCAGAAAGAATAATAAAATACATGCTTTAGATTATCCTTGAATGATAGATACTCTTTAGTGCCTATTGGTTTTGAGTAACTTTAGCACTCAGTTAAAAATGAGAGTAAATATTGCATATAGAATAAACACCACTATTGCCAAAGATTAACCTAAGAGATGAGAAATTTAAGGTTGTTTAGGATCACATAGGTAATTATGATAAAATGTAAAATTGAACCCAGATCTATCTGAGACAGAGGACTCTAATCATATACTAGACTGCATTGATTATTAGGTGTACTTTACAGATAGAATGCTTTATATTTGATAAGTAACCTTTTTGACATCTTATTTGTGTAAATTTAGCTACTAATCAATACAATGAAGAAAAAGTGACTCAGGTCTCTCACATGACAGTAACGTTACTGGATTAACTGAGCTAAGAAAGAGAATGTTGGTTGACTATGTACAGTTTTTAATATCAATTCATTACTCTAATGTGTTACATTTATTTGTTTTATGACCATGAGTTTATCAAAGTTTAATAAATTCTAAGTTGAATTTAAAAAAATATCAACATTTTTCAATTTGAAAAAGCTGAACTTTTAAAAGTTCAAATGTGCATAAAATCCTCTTCTTATCTTCCGAACATCTTAATGTCTATAAAATATATACTCAACCTACAATTATAATAGAGTTATAACTATAAAATATATACTCAACCTACAATTATAGCAGAATTTTTACTGCTCAGTTTTAATCTCATTAGTAGTTGCATGGCAGGACTGGGAAAGAACACTTCTTTTGAAGATGATAAGTAACATTTAAAATTGGCATACATTTTTCCTATTTCTAAAAACCTGTTATTAAAGTGAAGGTATAGAATTGAGGTATTTATTTCTATTTTTATTCTTTTCTACCCCTAGATTAAATGCAATATTTCTGTTTTCTTATACCTAAAATGGCAGCTGCTTAAGTTCTCTTCCAAGTTTTAGGGGAAAGCCTTAAATTTTCTAAAAAGAAAGCATTTTGATTATTAACCTAAAATTTATTTAATGCCCTAATTATACAAGCTATTTTAAAAAGGTTATAATAAACATTTATCTCCTTTGTTATAAGAACAAAACAAATGCATTGTATTTGTGCTAATATCTGGATTCTATTTATTTGCTAAGTAAATTCAAGGGTAATGTTGGTGTTGTGCATTTCAAATCTTTATTATGAAGCATTTGTTGAATGCTGTGTTATGACACTTTCTCAGAAACCCTTGGTGGTTAGTTTTCTATATCAACTTGGCTTAGGATATGGTGTCCAATTGTTTATTCATGCAAAAATCTAGATGCTGCTGCTAAGACATTATTTCAAATATAATTAGCATTTAAATCTGTAGGTTTTGAGTAAAGCAGATTACCCTCCACGATGTGGGCCTCATGGAATCAGCTAAAAGTATTAAGAGCAAAAACAGGTTTCCTGAAGAAGGAATTTACTTAAGACTGCAGTGTAAATATTCTCCCTGCGTTTTCAGACTACTGCCCTATGGAATGTAGACTACAGATTGCAACATCATCTCTACCTCAGTACCTTTCCAGACTGTTCTATAGATTTCAAACTTGCCAGCCCCCAAAATCAGATGAGCCAACTCCTTTAAATAATGTCTACCAAACTGTTTCTTTTTCATCTTTGTCTCTGTCTACACACATACATACATACACAAACACACACACACACACACTTATATGTGCATACGCATATATAGCCTATTGATTTAGGTTCTTTAGAGAATCTTTGACATTATTCTCTTTAGATCAGTTTCAAGGCTTTTCTTAGTACATGGATGTTCTTAAATCTAATATTTCATCCTGAAAGGCATGAGGAACTTTCTAGAAAGAGTGTTATATAAATGACAATGAATAAATGATAATGTTTTGGATGTAAACCTCATGTCCTGCATCACTGAGCTGAGGGTATGTAGGGGGTGAAAGGCAGAATGGGATTAGAGAAAGATGTGACTGGAGGTGGTTATGTGTCATCACATAAGCTGATGTTCTCAGAACTCTGTAATGATAATGGAAGTATCTTTTCAATTAATTGTCCCATCAATGTATCAAGTACTGTATTGGTCACTTAAAGCATGTCTTCAATTCTTCCTGAAACTCATATTAAAGTTGTGAGTGTTTCCATTTTACAGGTGTAAATTACAAAGGTCATGAGACCAGTGGTAGAGTACAGTAGATAAATACACAAATTTATTCATCCTGAGAGCTTATGTGCTCAACAGTTACAAAAATGTCCATTTATAATAATTGTCGAAAAGATACACTCTGTTATGCTGGTATGGTTCGAATCTAGAAGAAAATATCAAGGTGTTGAAAAATAAATCCCGATTTAAAGGAAGTTCTATCAATTTTTTTCAAATCTCTGGTGAAAAACATAAGCTCATGTTTCTAAAAAAATCAGACTAGTGGGAGTAATGGAAATCAGGCTGTTGATCAAAAAGAAAATGAACATACATAATTTTTAAAATTGTATTTAATGAGACATTTATTTTTAAAGTTTTAATTATAATAAAATTGTTATGATGTACCTGGCAATATAAGAGAAAGTGGTGAAAGTTTGCATACCTCATCCATCCTTTTTAAATTTTTTGAAATATTAATCAATGCCTATTAATTAAATGTAACTTAAATACTGAGATTATACTGATCACTGCATCAATGCATTCATTTTCCCTTTAATCCAATTAGATTTACATCATCTTTAAATGACACATCTATCATACTGAAATTGCTACGTTGTCAGTTATCTGCATCCATTTTCTTTTACATATCCAATCAACATGCCATTATGCATGAAGTGTAGTTCTAGGTGGCATAATTGAACAACCTCGGAAATGAAATAGTTTCAGAAATAACTTTTCTTGCATATCTGTGCTGAAATCTGGAACTCCACTTTCCTCCAAGCATCTTCTGTTTGTTCACTATATAATCCAAATTTAAAATTCAAAAAAGAAAAAAGAAGGAAATGAAAATCCACTTTTGAATGATATAAAGAAGAATTCTGTTTATAATTATTGGTCATTTATTATGCAATGAAAATGTCATCAATTATAAATATCAAACAGATTATGCCTCCTGATAGGCAGAAAGAGATGTGTATTTCTAGGAGGCTTTGCTTTTACTACTTTATGAGTTTCATAGACAAGCAACAGAATATGCTTTAAGTATGATCACAACTCCACAGCATATATAAGTATAAAAAAATCTTTGAAAATTTGTATTGGCTCATATTATATACATGATTAATTTATCACCAATTACATAGTTTGGTGTTTCTGCTGCAGTTGAGACAGTGGTTTTTAACATTGCTATTGCTTTTTGAAACCTATTAGAAATTACATGTAATTTATTTGTTATCATAGTTCTTTAGCATGCTCTTTTCCTCTCTTGACATTTTCCAGGTTGTCTAATGCTAAACTTTCACATGTAGTCTACTGTGAACCACTGCTTATATCAAAGACCTTTTACAAATTCTAGTTAATAATACCCCAGTAAACTGTCATTAATCTTTTATGAGAATCTGTCTTCTTATGTATATAAGACATATATTCTCTAATTTTGTCATTGTATTCATTTGTAATAATACCAACAACTAGAAACGATCGTTTATGATTCAAAGCAAATGAGAAATCCAGAAAAAATTGAAAAAATTCTCTAAG
Source organism: Graphiurus murinus (assembly GCA_004027655.1). Lineage (NCBI taxonomy): Eukaryota > Metazoa > Chordata > Mammalia > Rodentia > Gliridae > Graphiurus > Graphiurus murinus. The sequence goes on from PVLC010003047.1 coordinate 97,147, forward strand.
AAGTGAGAGAACACCAGTAACAAATGTGATGACTTCATCACTAGGGTACCCTATCTTAGAATTATACACAAAATCAATTAGCCTGTTTTTTGCTGTTGTAGTTGTTTTTACCTCATCTTATTTTCTTCCTCTTCTTCACTTTTGTTTTTTGTGTTGGGGTTACTAGAACTTGAACCCAGGGGGTATCTACCTCTGAGCTACATACGCATGCCTATTATTGTTGCCGTTGTTGTTATTATTATTATTATTATCTTGAAACAGGGTCTCCCTAAGTTACCACATGCTGACCTTGAACTTGCAATCCTCTTGTCTCAGCCTCCCAAATATTGGGATTGCAGGTGTGCACCATCATGCCCAGCTTCTTCTCTCTTTTGATGATGGGATTGGTAACTTGGTCATCATTCTTGTTATTTCCATGTGGTCTTTTCCCATATTCCTTGCTCTTTCATTTTCTGAAAAAGGAAATAAGATACTTGACTGGTAAATTGGAAAACTCACTGGGAATGCTAGCCTGAGCCCCTTCTGCTGGAGTCTCAGACCACTCACAAGATGCAAGGTCTGGTTTCTCCTCTGCATTATGAGTTTAGTCCTTGAGGCTAGGACATGTGGTAAGCTGTGCCAGGCAGCCTGCTCTCCCTCATTTAAACCTGTGTTCTCTGCTAAGCATTGGCATTGCAAAGGTAACACTACATTTTGATCTTCATCTGTAAATTCTAAGTCTGTACTACAAATGATTACAAATGCAGGTGGAAAAAGAGATATTACTTGTGGATTGTCCTCCACTTCCCAACATTGATCTCTTGTCATTTCAACCCATGCATTTCCACTGACGAACTCTTCCAACACTTCCAAATGCAAGTCGACTATACTTTACTACCTTTTCTGTTGTATTCCATCCCTACTTTTTTCCCCTTAGCATGGAATCTCTTAAAACATATTCTGTATTTTATCTTCAATGGTTCCTCTCCCCTACTCCTCTAACATTATTGAAGATGTTTGGAAAGGTCTTCAGAGCTACCAAATCCCAAAACACAAGGTTGTCTTACCTTTATATTAGTCACTCTCTTCCTAGATGATAAGCAGGTTCAGTTTTCCTATAACTTCCTGCTCATCAAAGTGAATAAACAGTACATCCAGATACATTAAGGGTCCTCATTCTAGCACTACCATTCTCAGCTGTCTACACTAAGAGGCCTGATGATGTGGGGGGCTGTATCTGCACTTGAACAAATAGACTAATTCCTTGTAGAGTATTGATAAAGAGGGGGGAAAAGCAATGAAGATTTTCTTGCTTATGATTCCCTGTTGTAAGAACTTAGAATATTGAAAAACCTAGATGGCATAAATGGTTCCCAAGTGATAGTGGAATAAGCACGTCTTTCTCAGCCAGATTTTCGAGACTGTCCTCCATGAAGTAACCAGAATTAATCACATTCTGTGACTCTGATTGAAGATAATAGGGCATGTTTGAGAAATGCAATAATTTATACTTCTAAACCTCTTAGACTATATTGTGAAGATCCAGTGGAGTCCTATCTCTCCAGCACCTCACACTCAAATTTTATAAAGAACTTTCACTATGTCTCCATTTTTCCTAATACAGCTTCTCTGATTATTTAATCTTTTCAGGGGCCAGGGGGTCTAATATTTCAGTCTGTCCAGCTGCAGTAATCTTTTTCCTATACAGTGATATAAGCATGTGCTATTCGATACCTATGATGGTTTTGAGAAAGTGCTGATTGAATTTAAATTTGAGAAAAGGCTGTCAAGGATGACTATGAAAGACCTTGGGAATTTTGGTGGGTATGAGGACTACAGAAAATTTCAAATGATTTTTAGTGAGAACAGGGTGGATCATCATAAAAGAGGAGATAAATGATAGTTTTTCTAGCTGTTTTGCTGAAAATACTAAATACTGTTTTTTTATGTTTTTATAGATGATTTTCCTAGGGCTTATTTGGTGTTCCAGTTTTTTTTTTATTTTAAAATAAATATGCCATCTAGAAGCTGATGGAGTCAAAAGTGAAAGTCCAAGAACTAATGACAAAATAAATATATTCATCAGAGATAATGACATTGAAGTAGGGTGAAATTTAAAATTCATACTTAGGGTCTGGGAAGGTAGCTCAGGGTAGAACATCTGTTTTGCATGCACAACACCTTGAATTTGATTTCCAGGACCTAAAAAGAAAAGAAATACTATCTAGGCTTATTTTAACTGGAAAAAGAATGACTTGGGAACATCCTTCTGGATTACTTACTTCCATAAAGATTCAAGGAAAATAACAATTATTTCAATCAAAATGATTCCAATCCAACTTCTTTTAGTCAACTTTAGTAATATGTTTCAAAAAAAGAAAATATTGACCAATTCTTGGGAAATTAATGAATCTGTTGACAACAATCGATTTCAAAATAATTCCAATTCATTTATCAGCCAAATGACAGGAACTAATTCAAATATTTTGGTATTTAAGGACTTGGGAAAAAGGTTTGGAAAACATGGTTGAGATTTTTATTCATTTTGCTCTGATCTTAACCTTTAAAGCATGGAATTGTTTTTTGGTGAAGGCCAAATTCTTGAGGCAAATTTGATTTTTTTATTAAACATGCACATGACTTTTAATCATTTTGAACCATCTAGGGCTTTCTATACTTATAAATAAAAATAACAGCATTGTTGCAATTTACTATTCTATCATATAATGTCTAATTTTCTTCCTGGATAGAATTAATAACAATTTGTCCATGCCTATCTTCTGTGTCATTCTGTTAAGTTGATGACTCAGAAAGTTCTTTTTGTGTGAAAAGGTTTCTTTCTGCTTGACAAGAGTTCCTTTGAAAAGGCTCCTTTGAGGTTTTGAATGTTATCATATAAATTACAATCTTTTTAAAAGTGTCTCTGCTAACTGTGGTGCATGATGCTTTCAATACATTGAACCTCATTATATTGTATAATTGCATGCACCAACAAAATAAAATTGTAACTTGCCATAAAAAATAGTCTCTCTACTTATCAAATGCCAAAACACAAATCTGGATTCTCAATCATTTAAATTATTAAAGTTATGAGATTTAATTTTATATTGCTTTAGCAACCTTATCATATATGTTGCTGATCAGAAGTGTAAACTCAGTAAAGTCTCTCAGGGCTTAAAATTAATTTTCTAAGAAGATAATCCATTTCTGTCCCAAAGAACTCTTCTTAAGAGTAAGTACTCTTAAAGTAATTCCAAATTACTTGTATTACATCCGAATACTTGTATTTATAAGTATAATATAAACATATTTATTGGAATTTTCAGAAATGTCAAAAGTTATTAGTATTAGCTAAAAGGTTTGCTTATATCCCATGAGTTAATAAAATTGTTTTATACAGTTAAGAACATGGACACAAAAATCATGATCTTGAGGAATAATTCTATCTTTACCACTTACTGATCCTATGACATCAGATAGTTCAACTTCCCTGTGCTTCCAATTTTTCTTTTGTAAGAAGAAAAATGATACATCCCTTAGGTTTGGTGATTAAATGGGACAATAAATGTATCTGGCACATGGCAAGGAACAATTCTATGATAGTTGTTATTATTATATCAAAAATAATGAAAGCTGGGCATGATGGCACCCATTTGTAACCCAAGAATTCAGGAGGTTGAGGCAGGAGGTTTGCTTGAACTCAGGAGTTTAAGGTCAGCCTGGGCAGCAGGGACCTCTCAGAAAGAAAGAATGAATGAACGAAAGAGAGAAGAAAGAAAGAAAGAAAGAAAGAAAGAAAGAAAGAAAGAAAGAAAGAAAGAAAACATTAAAATTGTTAATATTTCCCATTAGAAAATAATTTATGAGAAAATAAATTATTAGTTGTGTCAATATATTCATAATATATTCACATGTATAGTGGCTTATTTTGTCATTTATACTTCATAATAATTCCATGTCATAATAAATATCCATTAGACCCTTGACGATTTAGTATATCTAACAATGAATTTGCATTTATATTAGCAATTTATACTCATAGACGTTATACTGTTCATTAGATACTAGATAAAATTACCATGTTTCAAAAAGTGACCTAAATATTGAGTAGTTAGTTATTTGCATATGCCATTTAGCAAAAGCCATAGAAAATACACAATAAATATATTTTTAAGAGTCTCTGTAAAAGTACTGGAGAATAAGTGAACCAATGAGGAACTCCTGATCAAAATTTAAGAGAAACAGGGATCCAGATATGTGAGTAGGCACAAAAGAATACATCCACTTTGCCCCAAGAACATTGACAATTCTAAGCAGATGTGGGCTTCATGTTTATTTGCTTTACAGAGAGATGAGGACAAGGTTAAAGTCCTGGGTCCACAACACTGTGAATTGTTTTGAAGACCCTCCCATAATCAAGCTGGGTCATCAAAGGGCCGTATACCATTGACTCCATTTCCTGTTGTGAGACTGTACAATTTATAAAGAATAGAAGTTTATTTTAACCCATAGTTCTGGAAGCTGGAAAGTCTGAGGGCATGGCATTGGCACTTGCTTAGCTTCCATCAAGGGCCACGTGCTGTTTCAGCTCCTAGCAAAAAGCAGAAGGGTAGGTAAGTACTGGCAGAAGGAGCAAAGCACAACCTCAGTACATAATAAGCTTCCCTTGTAGTGATGGAGATTAATCCAGGGCCTAGAGAGCAAAAACTCACTCACACCCTCAAGGGGGCACCAATCCCATCATAAGTGTGGATCCTTCATCTCCTAAAGATCTCACAACTTTTAGCACTTTTACATTAAAGACTAAACTTCCACATGAATTCAAAGCATAGCAAATTCACTAGGGGTGTGGGAACACAAGAGATAACTGAGGATGGAAAACAAACCCTGTGGGTTTGCATCCCACCTGGAGTAAGCCTGGTCAGTAACCTCAAACCGTACATTTAAATGAAGAACTCTGACTTGTAGTGTCCCTAGAAACAAAGCCAAATCCTCTTGAGGGCAACTTCAATTAGTTCTGCAAGAGTCCCACAAATTTTCTTTTTTCAGTGAGCAGATCCTTCTAAAATAACTATGTGCACATTAAGTGGAATGTCATAAACATGAACAAGAAACAGCAGACCAAAAAACAAAACAAAACAAAAAAACCCCAAAACAAATCTACACATTTCAAACACAGATAATAGAAACATCTCTAACAGCTCTTTTTACTCTCTTACAGGAGTAAAAGGCTAGTTTTAAAATCTGAAAGAAGTCAGGCATAGTGGCATACACCTGTATCCCAGTACAGTACTTGGGAGGCTGAGATAGGAGGATTGCAAGTTTGAGGACAATCTCAGCAAGAAGTGAGATTATCAAAACCCTAGTGAGACCCTGTTTCTAAATAAAAGAAATATAGGGCTGGGTCTGTAGCTCAGAGGTAGAATGCCCCTCAATTCAATCCCCAGTACCACACATAAAAAATGAAAATAAAATATAAAAGAAACAAGAAATGTAAAATATAGCATGGCAGACTTGTAAAAAAATCAAATTGAAGTTCTGGAAATGAAAAATTAAACAACCAATGATAAAATTTCAGTGGTTGAATTGAGCACCAGAATAGCAGAAATGAGATAATCAATAATCTAGTATTTATGTCAGAAGAAATTATTAAAAAATGGTGCACATGGAGCCTCAAACTGGAAAATATCCGAGAGTTGGTTAGGAGATATGAAAAAATTTACTAGTAAGTTCTCACAATATAATTAGTTTCTAAAGAAGGATAGGGAAAGAATGGAGCAGGGTTAAAATCTGAAGAGGTAATAGTTGAGAATTTTCCAGAAATGATGATGTATACTCATCGACATATTCAAAAGCCCAATGAACTCCGGGTAGGATGAAAAGCAGGACACCAAATACTCGGAGAAAGATCTTTGGCACAGCCAGAAATGAAAGGGCAGTTTTCTTTGAAATGAGTTACCATTAGACTGCCACTTGTTTATGGATAAAACATCTACGGTATAACCCAAAGAAATCTTCCATTCTGAAAGTTCGTATTTTCAACCAAGTGTGGTGACACATGCCTGTAATTTCAGTACTTGGGAGGCTGAAACAGGAAGATTACAGGTTCAAGGCCAGCCTCAGTAATTTAGCAAGAATCTGTTTAAAAAAAAAAAAAAAAAAAGGAGCCGGGCGTGGTGGCGCACGCTTGTAATCCCAGCATTCGGGAGGCTGAGACCGGAGGATCCGGGTTCGCGGCCAGCCTCAGCTATCTAGTGAGGCACTCCGCAACTTAGTGAGACCCGGTTTCAAAATAAAGTAAAAAAATAGGGCTGGGGGTATAGCTCGGAGGTAGAATGCCCCTGAGTTCAATCCCCAGAAC
>PVLC010003048.1:0-103379 GCA_004027655.1 Graphiurus murinus
GATTATAGGCTCAAGGATAATCTCAACAATTTGGTAAGATCCTGTTTCAAAATAAAAAAATAAAGTAGAGCTGGGGGTACATTTTGGGTAGAATACTATGGGTTTGAGCCCCAGTAACAAAAGAAGAAGAAGAAGAAGAAGAAGAAGAAGAAGAAGAAGAAGAAGAAGAAGAGAAAGAGGAGAAGGAGGAGGAGGAGGAGGAGGAGGAGGAGGAGGAGGAGGAGGAGGAAGAGGAGGAGGAGGAGAGGAATATGTGTACCCTAGGATGTTAATAATTAAAACCCCTGGGAATTTTGTAAAGGGTTTACTTTGGTTGGGAATCTGTGCCCCAGACAGTATTGCCTATACATTAACCTCTTTAATCTTGAAGGTAGCAGCTGTCTCTCTTCTGTATCAAATGTGCAAACTGGGATTCAGAGAAATTAAATAACTAAATAACTAGCCCAATATTGCTCAGGAATCTAAGGGCCTTTAAGCTAAAGCTCATTCTAGGAAACATTTTCACCCCTTTTTCAAAGGAAGGCTCAGCATTTTTCCTCAGCTCACACAGTGAATGAGAGCATTTTGTCTGGCGGCCTAGTAATTCTTTCATGATTACTTTCTCTTCAGGAGTAAGAAATTATCCTAAAGGAATGGAATTAATGATCCTGATAGGTGAAATATTTTTCTTACCATGTATGGTGCTTGCCGCCTGCCAAGAGTAAACCTACAGAATAATAATCAAATCCCCAATTGTTTCTAATGCTGGGGGGAGGGGGGTAAAAAGGGGGAAATGAGAAAGGAACACAGCCTTGCTAGGACTATAAAAATATGCATAACTCCACTCAATTTGCATCTTTTAGAGGAATTGGCTAGACACACTTTGTATTCAACCTGAATGTGAATAGGTTAATTCTTAAGGGAACATTTACAAGAATCTTAGAAAAAATTCCCAAAGAAATTGGAATGTATATGACATTTTTATGACAACTCTTAAGTCCCCGGGACAAAATCTATAATGTCTTATATCTATTAAGGTAGTTTATTACCAGCCTGCTTCACCTACCCAGGTCCATTAGTGTTCCGAAGGACAACTTTCAGTCACTTGGCCAAAAGTATTTTATCTGAAGCTAATACTCTATTTTTTTTCCTCTAAGAAGTTGTAGTTAGTCAGATAAATCAATTATATGAACTTGATCTGTACTGAAAATAGTCCTGCTTAATTTCAAAAAATCCTTTCAAAAATTACTAAACCAGGTATGAGAACGAGTGATCACTACAGATGTTCCATATGCTGAAATGAAATGATAATGCCTTCAAGTTTGTGTAGCAATTTCTTTTTAAATTTTTTTTATTAGCGCACTGTAGTCTCATATCATAATGTAGTTCGGAGTGATAGGGACAGACATGCACACAGCACTGGGTAAGCCTCCCCCAGGACCCTCCATTTTCAAAGCACTATTAATATAGTATCACTGATTTTTTATTTCTAATCATTTTTAAAAGGTTATTTCATTTAGTCATCATGTTCACTTTGATAAGTTGGCGTCATTAGCTGGGTCTTAAGGCTGATAAAGCTGGTCATGTGGCTCTTCATGGGCTAGCTCAGGTTTTGAACCATCTTTATCTCATTCTCATTCCCAAGTCTCTGCTCTTCATTATGATCATTCACAACAATCTTTACAAGATGATATTCTATCTGCTTCTCAGGATAAGCAAGTAAGAGACAAATGAGAGCAAGTTACTATCCCCATCTCATAGATAAGAAAGCTGAGCATAAAAATAATTGCTCTGTTCTATGTAGCTGATTAGTAAGAGAACAGAGACAAATCCCTAGGGCTCTTGCTCCAGGACTGAACTTTCTTCTCTAGAACGTGATAGCAATCCCAAATGTGATTTGGGTTAGGCTATGTTCTTATAGTCCATTCTGCAAACTGTCTCCATTCAAACTCAAGGTAGTGACGTAGTTCCATAGTTCAATATACTGAATACCACTTTGAATTAGAAGATACAAATTGGAGAATCAGACAAAACTATATTAAATTGCCTACACAGCAGGCTACCATCTACCCAGCTGAGCTTAAAAGTAATGGTACAACAGTAAGTTGCCTCTCCAAGAAAAGAAACCCTCATGCATAGGAGTTGGCAGTTTCCATTGTATAAACACTCCCACGGTCATCAGCTTTAGGCTTACAAGGTGAATTAACTGATTGTCAACTTTACTGGATTGAGAAACAAACAAAAAAATGGTAAAGCACACTTCTTGCTGTACATGTAAGGGCATTTCCAGAGATGATTGGCATGTGAAAACTGAGTGAGGAATACCTGCCCTAAATGTAAGTGGCACCATCCAATAGACTGGGAGCCCAGATGGAACAAAAAACAGAAATGCAAAGCTTGCACATGAACACACACTCCCTTCTTGAACTAGTATTCTTTTTGCTGCTACCTATCACCCATAGTCATCAAATATCTGATTGTTTAGCTTTTGGACATGGTTTGCACCAGTGATTCTCCAAGAGAATTCCAGGTCTGAAGCCGTAGACTGGGGCAGCATCATTGGTCCATCATCTTGTGCTGAGGCTCCCAACTTCTTGGACTGAGCAGCTACTGGTTTCTATACAGTCTTTAAGGGGACTATTTACCCTATGATAATGTAGACCAATATAATAAATCTCCTCTTATACATAGATATAGATACATATATTCTGTTGGTTCTGTTTCTCTGGAGAACCCTACTACAAGATGAGATGGGAAAGAGGTGTGCACATCTGGTTCTTTCAATCCATGGAAACTAGTCCAGCATACCATTTCTGAGGCCATCAGAAATCACCAACAATTTGTAATCCTTCCCCTAAAAAACACATTTCACTGGATTAGCTATCAAGATCTTCTTTACAAATGTCCTGGGGAGGTTTAGCATAGAGTTTCTACAAAATTAGATTTGAGACCGATGGTCTCCTTGGTGCTGGTTTCTGAGAAAAAACAACAACAACAACAACAACAACAAATGGTGGGGGGTGCTAGAAAAGAAATGAGGGTAGGAAACACAGATAGGTATATTTAGCTTGTCAGCAAATGAGTGATCAGGAGTAAGGGGGGTGGGGCAGACATAGAGACAAAGACAGACAAACATGAGATGGAATAAGAAAGTCATAAAGGAGAGTCCCAAGAAACCAAATGAAGATTTTTGTATCTAGTACGTAGTGAACCTAACAAGCACACCTTCACTTAAGTCACCTTTCAGATTGACAGGATGTTCCTGGTACTGGAGTCAGGGAACCTGGATATTCTTTACCTTGCATATCAACCATGCAGTTCAAATGTCTTTTTAAAAGTATTTCCTTTTATATTCAGTCTGGTTAGGAAGCCTTTCGGGCATAAGGACACCTGATAGAGACCAAGTGACAGGTTCCTCACCCCAGAAGATGCAGAAGATTCCCCCTAAGGCAGTCACTAGTGATGTTTCTTGCATCCATATCCTCCTTTCTCATTTCCTATACCTTGTTGGTACTTCTTCATGTCATTCCCACAACACAATAACCCCTTGGTGCACAGCAAGTGAACTATGGTTGCAGGTTCATCCTGCAAACTCTGGTGTGCTCAGTCTTTGGGTAGAAGGACCATGGGTCAGGAAACCACACTACCTCTTCAGTTTTCTCTTTACTAGTTCTATGGGAACTCTGACTGAGAAAAGGAAGTGTAGTTCTAAGAAAGAGAAGGAAGGAAAAGGAGAGATAAGAGCATAAGAATTGTCTTTTCCTTCCTCTTAAGAGGAAAACTTCCCCCACCTCTCCAGAGGCCCTGAGGGCCTGTTCATTTGTCAGCTCTCCTCCCCTCCTGCAAGTCAGTATTTCCAAAAAAGGACCTAATACTTTTACTTCCAGAGCAGATGATCACTAATTGCCACAAGTAAACAAACATAGGTAGCAAACAGATAAGACTTGTAGCTCTGAATGTCATTAATTTTCAAGAACATCAGGTGTAGCCAATCCCAATTAACAGAGTGTGAGACTGGGAGCAGAACTGAGGGAACCCTGCCAGTGTGGCCATGCATGGGGTAGACTTCTGTCCTGCAGGCTGCAGACCCAATAGGAGGATTTCAGGAGCCTTTTAACCTTGTTGCCTTTGTTATCTCATCTGTGGAACAGCGAGTAATAAAATCTTCCCTGTTTCCTCACTGGGTTTTATGTGAGTGGACTAATTAATGATTGCATAAAGTCTAATACAATGCAACATGTAATTGAAAAGTTTAATCATCGAGGTAATAGTCCAATAACAGTAGGTTGCAGAGTAGTGATAAATGACACTTTTAAAATGAAGATATTACTATGTTGATATTTTTCTCCCATCTGCATTTTCAAATTAGAAACATATATAATTTCAGTTTTATTCCCATTCTTATAATATTGCTTAATTCTCCAAAGTGGCTTTCTCTATTGTTTTTGCTGTGATATTTCAACCAAGCAGAGAATTGCTATAGATTCCAGTAATAATTAGGCATTCTAATTAAAAGTTTTTATGCCCAGGAATCCTGATACCAAAATGGATAGTCAACACTGCCCCTTGCACAGTTGTAAAATGCAGTATTTTCATTCAGCTTTCCAAATTAGGAAAAAGGTAGTCTTTTAAGTTATAATTTCTTACCCTTTGATCTCCTTGTAGTTGCAATATTTTCATATTTTTCCTTTGCCTACTTTTTTTTTTTTTTTTTTTTGCGGTACCGGGGGTTAAACTCAGGGGCATTCTACCTCCGAGCTATACCCCCAGACCTATTTTTTATTCTTTATTTTGAAACCGAGTCTCACTAAGTTGCCGAGTGCCTCACTAGGTAGCTGAGGCTGGCCGCGAACCCAGGTCCTCCGGTCTCAGCCTCCCGAGTGCTGGGATTACAAGCGTGCGCCACCAAGCCCAGCTTCTTTTTTTTTTTTTTTTTTTTTTTCATGTGTGTGTGATACTTGGGTTTGAACCCAGAAGCATTCTGCCTTCAGGCTATACCTCCAGGCTTTACCTTTTTGTTTTGAAACAGGGTCTCCTAGGTTGCTAAGAATCCTGCTAAGTTTCTGGTCTTGAACCTGTGATCTTTCTATCTTGGACTCACAAGTGCTTGGGATTACAAGAGTATGTCACCATACCTGGCCTTTTTCTACTTCTAAACCTTTGCACAAGCTACGTTATCCACCCTAAATGTCCTCCATCCTCCTTTGCAACATTGCTTCTTTCTAGAAAATTCTTACCTCCTTTAAATAAAAAAAGTAAATTAAGCCTTTTTCAGCGACATTTTCCCTTACACCACCAAGGAAGTCTAGGATCCTCTCAAGTTTTTAATTTCTTTTGTGCCTATAGGCACCTGCATTTTTGGAATTATCACAATATATTGTATATTGTTTTGATTTGAATATTTCTTGAACATGTATATATTGCAGCATATATCAAAATGGGCAATTCCTACATTTAATTTGCAAATATATGCAGTTCTCTTTCCTAGTGCTATGAATGGTCAATGTAAGCATTTGAGAAATACTTTGGTAGTGATAAAAAACGTGCAAACTCCTGGAAGTGCATTGCTGAATTAATTATAGTTTTGTATCCTTATATACTGTCTCATTAGTAACTTTTATATCAGGCTTGAGGCTTTGAAAAAATGTGACTTGAAGGAGTTCTCCCACTGTGAACTTCATCATGCTCAAATTCACAACCTTACAAGAACAGTCTTCCATAAATGAACACCTGCTGCCTTCATCACCTCAAAACTTCACTGCCCTCAAGGACAGCTTCTGGGGTGGCCCCTGACTTTGGCAGCCTCTTGAATCATCTCATTGCACATGCCTGTGTCCACACTCCTGGCACTCTTCTGGAATGGCTTCTCCACTCTTCTTAATAAACTACTAGTCATCCTCAGGTCAGTTATCACCTTCTCTGGTGGATGCCCTTGGCACTTGTGTCCCACCTTAAGGATGGAAGCTTTTATTCTTTGTTCTTTCCTAGCCAGGGTCTTCATAAACCACTATCTCACTTATCTCACTACCTAAGTGCACATTTATATACCTCTTCCCCTTCAAGCTAGTCATTCTTTATAAAAAAAAAAGACAATGCATGATTCTTCCCTAAAATAGCAGATCTTATCACAGGAACTGATACATGGTTAAAACTCAATTAGTAACTGTCAAATGAATGAACGAATTTTTGCTAGCCCTATCTTGCAGGCTCACTGGAAGGAGAAGAAAATTAAAGTCCTTATATTTTACCTTTTAACAACAAGGTGCAACATTTTCTTTATCCTGGTTTATTTTAAGATATACTTGAACACTCGCTTTGGCAGTATAGATCCTAAGATATACTTGAATAAACATTGAACTTATTTTTTGTTGATTTTATTTTATATTATTTTCTTAGACAAAATATTTCTGTCCACTGTCTTTGCTTCGTCAATTAGGTCCATAGACATCCTACTGTGCAAACTCAGGATCCAGTGTCTCTGGCCACGTTTGAGAATTACTTCTCAGACAACATTGAAAAGAGTTTTTCTTACCTGCACTACTACAGCCAATAAATTAAATTATTTCAAACATGCATAAATACTATCTATTTTATCTGTGGGTTGGAGTAGAATAACAGTGATTGGGAGTATTAAAAAATAAACCCAGAACATGTTAATATTGAAAACTACTAGTGATTGGGAAGAGATCACTAGGAACTCTTTGAGTGATCTGGATAAAAAATTTAAAATCTACTATTTCAGAATACTTCTCTAATCCAGACAGTTTGAAAAAAATTCATTTTGCTCATAATGATTAACAGATCTATAATTTTTTCTACTGTTTTTTCTAAAGTATTTCATTGTGCAGCTTACAAATCACTGCTAATTAAAGCTAAATGTAAGCATTGGTGATACAATTTTTATTCTAGAATTTGTATATAGAAAATGAGAAAGTGAAAACTTTCTTTAACAGAGCATAAAGTGTTACATCTTAATTTTTAAGGAAGAGCCAGGCTCAAAGCTCAATAGTATTTAGAATGTATCCTCCTCCCCACACACATACATATATAATCCATTTGAATCAAGGTAAATACCATCAACACTATCATTTACCTCATTATCATAATCATCATTGACTAACATTTGCTGAGCATGATTTATCAGTAGTTCCTTGGCCTGGATGATATTTCCTTTGCCAGAAGCTGATAGCATAGCATGAGGAATCATAGCTGCTTTAAAGGAAGTGACCAAGGGGACACCTTGAATAAATCTCTAAGTATATTGGGAATAAATCTCACTATCATCCAGGGGTTCTAAGCCAGAACTCCCTTGTCATGTAAAAGAGAAAAATCTTAGCTTTGTCACTGAGAGAAAAGGTGTCAGTTACTTAAAAACACCTCAGAAGTTTATATAACAGAGTCAAATTAGAAGGTTTCCTGCCTTGTTGTTTTCTTTGTGTTTTCAATAATTTGGATCCAAAATGCCCCCAAAGGTGCATGATTAAAAGCTTGGACCTTACTTAGGTTGAGAGGTGATAGAAACCTGAAGAGATAGAAACTCTTAAAGAGTGGTCTTTAGGTCTGCCCTTGAAGAGGATAGTGGGACCCCCGCTCCTTCCTTTTCTTCTCTTTTTTTCACTTTCTGGGCATGATGTGAGCAGGTTTGTTCTGCCATATATTTCTTGAATGAAGTCTGCCTCACTATAGGCCCAAGCCATCGCACCAATGGTCACGGACCGAAACCTCCAAAACAGTGGGCAAAATAAATCTTTCTCTCTATAAGTTGATTCACCTTAGGCATTTGTTACAGTTGGAAGCTAACATAACATCTGTGTTACGTAGGCTGTGGAGCACTCATTTTCTAGAGAACACCAGTTCTTCCCTGGGTAATTGCAGCACTGATAATGGGTCACTGAGACACATCTGTGCAGCCCACAATAGTGGACTGCTTATGCTATATCGTACACCACTTTGGTGGTTGGTCCTTTTAAGAGAGAATACCCACAATCAGTTTACAATAGCTTTCCCCCATGGGATTTTTATCTAACTAGTCTCCAGATCAAGGGAATTTTCTCATACTGGACCACAAGATTTTTCAGAGGACAAAATATTTCTCATTTTTCAGGGCTTCTTTTTCAATAATGACTTTGGAGCAACATTTAGTACTAAAATAGTAAAGATAAGCACAATCCTATTTTAATATTTATCTGCTTGCTTTTTTTGGCATTCTTTTCTTAGTGGACTAATTCTTCCCTTCATGCCTTCTTCCCTTCCACCCCTCCCGCAAAAAAAAAACTCAAAAACTGCACCCAGGGCAGACATTCATGCAGAACCGCTCATCCACAACATTGTGTAAATTCAAGCCATGGCTCTGTCTTTACAAGGATTGTTTAAGCCTTCTTTTTAACAGCATCTTGGCATGCTTAGATTCCTGCTAAAAATATTTCAGATAGCAGTGAGTGAATAGGAACAAAATCTTCTTGGAGAGGAAATCATATCCTTTTGCAATCAAACGTAGGTTTCTGGTTTTGCCACCTAAGCATATATCAGTGGGCTTAGATTAAGTGGCAATTTTCATCACTACTAGTCACCTGAAGTCACTTAATCCTGCTCCTCTCTCCCTGCCAGGTTCACATAAGGAATTCTTCCATCTGCTACAAAGACAGGACGACCTATGATTTCCTCTTCTCCTTTGAGGGTATGGATGCCCTTAGCTTTAATCCTTTCAAATCACTTCTGTTGGAGACTATTCATCTGGTTGCAACCCAAGCATACTGAAATCTTCCAGATGCCTTCTATTTAAGGTATTATTTTTATGCAGTATAAGGGATATAGATGAACTTCAGACATTTTTCTTTTTTCATGATTCAGTCACTCCTTAGTTAATGATAAATAAATAGAGTAGCATGGAGTTCAGTTTACACTTCAGACTCATTACCACACAAGGTCTGATTATGTGAAGTACATCATGTTCAGTCTTTGTAAGCATCTCAATGATTATTTTCTAAATTAATTGTGTTTATCATAAAACTTTAAACAAAACTGAAATGTATAAAGTTATTAGTTATATTTATGTAGTTCTTGAAACAGGTTATGAATATCAGTCCCTAAGGTACATCCATAAATATTTTAGATATTGGAAGTTTTAGTGGAATAGGTATTTGACTACCCTGGCTGAACATTTATATGAATATAATATTGATTTTGATTATTAATTCAGTAACTTAAAATCATAAGAATGTTGGCATTGGATTGAAGGGGACCTTGGAGATGCTGTTGGTATATTAGAACCTGTAGGAAACGTTTTTTCAAAGGAATTGAAAGAATTCTCCATCAGTCCTCTGGGTGCTTAGGATTAGGGAAAAAATTATTTCTTTTCCTTAGTGCAAGATTTAATTTCTTAGGGGTAACATTTTTACTAATCATTGGCACCAACGCTTTAATTTGCAATTCTTTAAGAATAAATAACTTATTATGTTTCATTCTTGATAAAAATGTTGACGAAAATCTACTGAAATAATTTTTACATTACTATGTCTTTTCCCTCATTGCCATTCTTTCATCAACAAGCATTTATTGAGCACCTGCTGTATGTCTGTCATTATATTGAGTACTGCAGATTATACATAAAAATGAATCTTTGCAGCCAAGGATTCTGCTTGCAGAGCTTACATTTATTTATTTTTCCTCAAGGGGATCACATTATAAGTCAGCAAATAAAACTGAATGAAGGATGAGTAAGAGACTTCAGGATAGTGAAAAGTTTTACAAAGAGAATAAGATAGCATTATGTGATAGCAAATTTCTAAAGTGTTTCTAGAGACCATGATTTTTGAAAGCATGAGGAACAAGAAAGAGCTAATGATGCAAAGCTGTGGAAGAACAATGTGGCAGATGGAGTGATGAGCTGGTGCAACAACCCTGAGAAAAATGTGCAGAGGAAACAAGAAGGGGCAGACACCTGTGAGTCAGCAGATCCTCTTCCCAGTGTCTCTTACATTTTTCTACTGCGTTGCTTCTTTTTAGGCCCACTCACTTGGACTCTGCTGCATTCTCACAATTCCATGGTCTCCTTCCTCCCAAGTTCTCTTCATTCGTTATTGATTTCCACTCAAAAATGTCTTCCTATAGCCAAGCATGGTGGTTTATACCTATAATTCTAGTATGTAGGAAGCTGAGACAGGAGGATCTCAGATTCAAGTCCAGACTTAGCGAGGATTTTGGCAACTTAGTGAGACCTCATTTCAAAATAAAAAAATAAAATAAAAAGAGCTGGAAGTGTAGCTCAGAGGTAGAATGCACCGGGGTTCAATACACACACACACACACACACACACACACACACACACACACACACACAGAGAGAGAGAGAGAGAGAGAGAGAGAGAGAGAGAGAGAGAGAGAGAGAGAGTCTTCTATATCAGAGTCTTGACAATTTCCTCTGTCCTAAGCAGATTCCATGCAAACTTTAAGCTTAGCTACTATTACCTCCACCTTCTAGCTCCAACTCCTAATGATTCCATTCATCATCCTCTGCTACAGACATGCCATACATTCTGTTACCCTCAAGTATTTGTTCAAATCACTCTCAGAGAGCCACCTGATCCAACACATGTTTAAGTCATACACTTAAGACACTAAGACTTAAAACCACACTTCTCCTCACGGTCTTTCTAATTTATTATGCCCAAATATATCTCACTTGTCTTACAAAGTTCATGGCAGATCTTGTCTCTATAATTCATTTGTCTTACAATGCCTTTTTCATTTTGTATTTTTTATTTTTTTCTGCTGGGATTTGAACCCAGAACATTCTAATCTCCTAACTCCAATCTATACTTTCAGCCATTTTTATTCTTTATTTTGAAACAGGGTCTCCTTAAGTTGCTGAGGCTGGCCTCAAGCCTGTGATCCCCCTGTCTCAGCCTCCCAAGGACTAGGATTATAGGTGTGCATTACCATGCTGGGTAGTTGTCCTGTTTCTTCTTTTCTCCTCCACAGCACTACACAGTGCCTGGCACACAGTGGTTGCCCAGTAACTGTTCATGATTTGAGATGACCTGAATATGACTCTGTTGACTTAATACACATAAGGATGCTTTTGATAGTATTGCTCTGATCTGTGAGTTCCCCTCTTAAATATCTATGTAAAAGAAATGTATAACTATGGTATAGGTCATAATAAATGAGATAGTCTTTCCAATTCATACTCTAAACCCCTTCATAGAATAATTTGTATAACACACAATTAGCTTTCAGTTCTATTGGCTCAAAAACAGGAACCTTAAGAAGCAATACCACACAAGCAAATTAAGGATTTTATAAATGATTAATGGCATAGCATAGAAATACATGAGAGACCCCAAGGAGAATTTCCAGCCAACTTAGGTAGGGAATAGCAAAGAAAATATTTTTTAAATGCCATTCCTCATATAACATCCTAATCCTCCGTTAAAATCTTTAGGAAAAAGAAACCCTAAGAAACTAGAACCATCAAGCCTGAGATCTACTTGCTGATGCTATTCTAGCTTATAATATAATTTTCATAAAAACAAAATAAAATTTTATGAACTATAGGTATAATACTTGGAATTATAATACTTGGGAATAATTTTTTATTGGTGCATTGTAATCATACATCTTGAGGAAATTCAGGGTGATAGATGCATGTACGCACACTTCAGTCTTTGAGCCCTCCCCCCTTTCCCACCCTACTCCCTCTTCCTCCCCACCTTCCCATGCACAACACCGTGATTGACATTGATAGGTTTGTGTATGTACACCATGTCCATTGAAGTATTACCTCTTCAAGACTTCCCCCCCCCACCTACCTCCCCTAGTTAGGTCTGTCCCATCCCTTGCTCCTCCTTTGTCTGGAGCCCTGCCGGTCTCCCAATTTCTCCCTGTCTTCTACATTTGAGGTAAAACACCTGACCCTTCATTTTTTGTGACTGACTAATCTCACTTAATATAATATTCTCCAGTTCAATCCATTTTCCTTGAAGAGGGTATAGCACCAACACTCCAACACATAGGCACAGGTAAAAAACGTCCTCAATAAGAACCCAAAGGCACAAGAAATTAAAATGAGGATTAATACACATGGATTCTATTAAATTGAAGAGCTTCTGTGCAGTAAACTATCAAGAACCTCAAAAAGAGCTGACAGAATCAGAGGATCTTTGCCAGCTACTCCTCTGAGAGAAGACTAATATCTAGAATGTACAAAGAACTCAAGAAACTTAATTCCAAAAAATCATATAGCCCAATCAAAATGGGCATGTGAACTAAATACACACTTCACCAAAGAAGAAATACAAATGGCCAATAAATAAAGAAAAAATGTTCAACATCATTTGCAGTTAGACAGATGGAAATCAAAACTACCCTGAGATTCCATCTAACCTCAATTAGAATGACAATCATTAAAAACACAAACAATAATAAATGCTGATGAGGATGTAGAGAAGTAGGAACACTGATACATTGTTGGTGGGATTGCAGATTACTGCAACCACCATATAAAAGAGTGTGCAGAGTCCTCAGAAGAATGAAAATGAACCTACCATATGACCTAGCTTGGGGATAATATTTTAAAAATGAGAAATTAAACCTAAACTGGGGAATCCCTTGCCACAGTTGATGCTGGTGCTGCACTCATTGACACCCCCCCTCACTGGAGAGAGGGCTTGTTTCTAGTGTGCAGTTTCCAGTGCTAGGCACTGGTTTTCATAGACAGCCTCTTTGTTGTGATCAAATCTCTCTTAGGAGTGTTTTCACTCCAGGTCATGAGTAACTGCAAAAGAATGGAATTCTTTCATCCTCTCTACCTTCTTGGGCTCTGGGTAAACTAAAAATTGAGGCAGTCCTGAGGCCATACAAACCTACCACCACATACTCATAGTAGTACCTTGTTCTCACCTTGCCTCTTCCCTCAACAATGCACCACATGGGGCTTCCTCCTTCCAAGCACACATTTTCATTTATTTATTTATTCGTTTGTTTATTTATTTATTTATTTATTTGTACTGGGGCTCAAACCCAAGGATATTCTGTCTCTGAGCTATAGCACCAGCCCTTTTTATTTAGAAATAGGATCTCATTAGGTTGCTGAGGCTGGCCTTGGGCCTATGATCCTCCTGTCTCAGCCTCTCGAGTACTGGGATTTATAGGCATGCACCATCACGCCCCAGCTCCAGGCACACATTTTCATTGCTTTCCACCCATGACCACTTCCACGGAGGCACCTGGATCATTTCTTCTCTTGTAATCCTCTCCATCCTCGACTTTTTCATGGAAGAGGCAGAACAACTCTCTCTCCTTAACACATGCCTAGTAGTACCTGGAGGACACTGTTTGTAATAAATGTTTCTCTTTTTCCTTTATCATCCTTTCCTTTTGATCTAAGACATAGTCATTGTGTATGTTATTCCAGTTCAAGTGTTCCTTCTGGAACATCTCTGTCTAGTTTTCAGGAAGGGACAGAAATAAAGGCTCCAAAATCTCTTGGTTTAATATCTATCCAGTCATAAAATTTTAGTAGCTCGCCATCACTAGTATCTACCACATTCCCAGTTATTCACCCTCATTCATTGAATCCTTTAATTCAGATATCACCATTCTTAGACCCAACCCCAAATACTGTCTTCAGCCTGTGTACCCTCAGTACCCCTGATTTCAAAATACTTCATAACTGGTAGCCCTCCTCACTATTGTGACATTTTCACCAAGATCTCCTGAGCCTTCTTTCTTCTATCCATTCCCATGCTTTTGTTCCAGTTCTGCAATGTATAATTTAAAATTTAGATCTCAAATTAATCAACCAATAATAGGAAATGGCAAATTATGTCACTGCATAACAAAGATTGTCATCTAATAATTTAAACAAATGAGGTAGATATATGTACTGATATGGAAGCTCACTAAGATATATTGGTAATTGAAAAATAATTAAAATATGTCTTTTTAAGTTCACTTTTAGTATAATCTATTTTTGTAAAGTAAATCATGTACACAAACACGTGTGTGTGTGTGTGTGTGTGTGTGTGTGTACACAAATGTATGGAAAAAAGCCAAAAATATAAACACTAAATTTCCCTAAGTGGTTATTTTGGGAAAGGGATTAATAATGGAGAAGAGAAGGAAAAATTTTGATTTCTGATATTTTGTAATATACAAAACACTCTGTAGTTTTATATATCCTGAATTGTGTATATATATAGATAGATATAGACTATATATACATATACAATATTTGTGTAATTTTTAAATGCATATATACATAGACATAGACTATATATACATATACAATATTTGTGTAATTTTAAATGCATATATACATTTCAAATGTATGTATGTATGAACATATGTATACATTATTTATGTAATTTTTAGATTTGTATATATATATATGTGTGTGTGCATATATAATTCCATTGACTATAACATTTATTCTTCTTGCATTCTTTTAGTTCTCTCAACTTGAATTTTGATATCATTGAAAATTTCTGAGTTTTCACAGACGTTTATCTACTTACACTGTTCTTTCATTGACAATCTTTGTCCCCATTTTCTGATCACTTCAACCATTTTACTATAATTTTGCAACTTTCGTCTCATTTTTCTTTATCACATCCACCTCATATCACTCCACTTTGAGGTTGTTTCAATTATAGACTTTATTTATATCCAGGGTATTGTTGCCACATTCTCTGGTTTTCTCTCTATTTAGATGGTTCCTCTTGATCCATTATAGGTTATTTTTCTCTGTCTGTGCTTACAATGTTGGTGTGTCTCAGAGATTTCTCACTCTACATGCCCTTTATTGTAGACCTTGTCTACTTTTGTGACTTTAGAAGACATCAAAACATAGCAATTATTCCTGAGTCTTTACTTCATCCTTTGCCTCTTTATAATGTTTCAAACTTATGAACCCAGTTGACTCCATGGGACACTCCCAGATGCCTCAACCTCAGTGTGCACAAATCCACATTCTCCCTTCTTTTCTCCAAGTCTTCTTTCCTAATATTTCTCATCACTGCTTCAGGGAATGATTCCCTCATCCCTTGATTACTCAATATACAAACCATGTTTTAGATTTGAATTGGTGTTCTTACTTGATCTTTACTTTTATTCATCCATCTACTGAGTGCATCCCCTAAATAGCTCTCAAGATGCTTAATATAAGCCACTGTCATTGCTGAACTAGTTTATTGCAACAGCCTCTTGCTTAGTCTCCCTTGCTTCTCCTTTTTATACCGCTAGTCCTATTCTCAAAAGAGCCTAATTAACTTTTCTGAGACCCAGATCTGATCATGTCCATTCCTTAATAAAAATCACTTAAAAATTGCTTTGTATGTGTGAGTGTGTGTGGTGAGGGTCAGTCTTCAGTGGGGCCAAAAATTCCCTTTACAGCATACTCCAGCCTATCTCTTCAGAAATATCTTTTGATTTGCCTTTTTATCTTCAACATTCTATTTATAATGAGCATCTTCAAAGTTCTATGTTTTCTTTTTTACCTCCATGGCCTTACCAGCTATGGATCCACTGTCTGGACCACTCTACCACGACCTGAATCTTCTGAATCTTTTTATTGGATCACTCTCTTAGTCACCTGAGCAAATTTCCTGAGGCTAAAACAATGTGCTTAATAAATGCTTATTGCATTAAAGAATAAACATTGAGTGGATGACTGAAGGTACTAATAAGTGGAGAGAAATTTGGTTCTGAAACCAGGAGTTAACATAACAAAACCATTTTATTGACTATAGATGTGTGATCTTGACAGAGTTGCTAGATAAAACACTGCATGGGACATATTTATATTTAAAAAAAATTGTGTATATAGTTCACTAGAAATTCTATATTTGTGTTTGCTAAATCTGGCCAATTTAGACTCTGGGTACAAAATATAGCTACGGCTCAGTTTTATCACCAATAAGTAGCAAATTAATGTCAACCTTATCTGGCTATTATAGTGATAAAAAGATAACCTATGAATATCATTATTATAAGTTTGCAGTCCTGGGGATAGAGCCCAGAGCCACATGGATGCTAGGCAAAGTCTCTACCATTAAAGTATATCCCCAGCCCATTGTATTTTGAGACAGGATCTTACTAAGTTGCCCAGACAGGTCTTGAATTTACAATCCTCTTGCCTTGGCCTCCTGAGTAACTGGAATAATAAGGAAATTTTCTATAAAATTAAGACATTTAAGAATCATAATCATAATCCACCATTCAGCTTTCTTTTGGTGCGATAACAGACAAATATTCAAGGTCTCTGCACACTCACTTAGGTAGTCTTGCCCATTTATGAGTCATCTATTTCCCAAGACTAACAAAGTCAACAAAATAGAATATTTAGAAGAAGACGTTAAGAAATAATAGAATCTTATCAGTAATGTAGAAAATGGATATAAATAACAGAAAACATATGAAAGAAGAGAGGTATGATAGCATTCCTGCTTAGGACATTGCAATTGGTCCCTGACATATCTTTTTTTTTTTTTACTTTACAGTAGTATGAAAGTGATAATGCATTATGTAGGAACTCTACTTTGAATTTTAATTTTAACTCTTTTCCCAGGCTAGTGGTATGCAGTATGACACTCTCTTGAGATACTGGGCAGCAGCAATGAGCCACAGCTCCCAGTTAGCCACATGGTCACAAGGAGAAACACCTAATACTAGATAGTGCACTGCGCTGCTAGCTATGCTCAGTAAGTTAGGTTATTAAACGCATCTTTGAGTAACAATATTTTCAACCTGTAATTGTTTTATCTGGACATAACCCACTGTGCAAGTCAAGGAACATCTATAGTGAATGAGGCAACTGGATCCGTAAGTTTCAGAACCAGCACCGTGAGGTCGTGAGGTTTCCCAATTGGTATATAATTGAGAAAGTTGGCCTATATTTATACAGGGCTACTTCCTTTCTGTTGAAATACTTGAAGTAAAATATTTAATATGTCTAAAAGCATTAACAAAATAACATCAGTACTCATAAACACACAAACCAGTTTTATTAAATACATTTTCATAAAAAATAGCATTTTTTATGAATTCAGATCTCGATCTCATACTTTTAGATAAGAAAATATCATAATTATAGTTGAAGCTTCCTGTGAAAATTCTTTGTGTGTGAGTGTGTGTGTGTGTGTGTGTGTGTGTGTGTGTGTGTATGTGTGTGTGTGGTACTGGGGTTTGAACCCAGGGGCATTCTACCTTTGGGCTATAACCTCTACACTATTTTTTTTTTAATTTGGAAACAGTGTCTCACTAGGTTGATGAGAGTCTCATTACTTGTTGAGGCTGACCTCTAACCTGCAATCTCCCAGTCTCTGCCTCCCAAGTAGTAGGATTATAAGCATGCACCACCACGTCTAGCCTTTCTGATTTTTTTCTAACCATGCCTCCCAAGGGTAAAGTTGTTTAACATATCCAGGCATGTTTTTACATATACACATTCATATATATATATGAATCCATAAAAATATGTTTTGCTTATTGTCAAACTTTACAAAAATAATAAGCATAGAGTATATATCCTTCAGCAACTTTTTTGTTTTATTTATTTAGATTCATGTATGCTTATCTGTCTGAATCTCCTTCATTTCTGAATGTCTACATAGTATTTAATTAAGAGTGTTTTTAAAATTTTAGTGATTATGTTTTTCATCTGTAAGCTTTACAATTAGTTAATTTCCATGTCTAATGTTTTAATAGTCTTTCTTCTAGGTTCTATTACATAGTTTCTCATTCTTCATGAAATTTATTTTCTTGTCTCAGGTTATTGTATTTGATACTGAGAACAATTTCTATAGCAATATGAAACTGACAGTAACATTATAATGAAATTGTCTCTCAGAGGAATTAAATAATTTGTACAAGATTTCATCAGTTTCAAGTAGAATGTCTGCAATTCAAAAGGACCTCAGTTTTCCACAATGGTTTACCTCCTTTATAAGAAAACAAATTGTGTTGGAAGCCCTCATTCCGTCGAATCCCTGGAATACTAATGATTGCATCAAGAAATAATAAGGAACAACAAAGATATTTTGGACACTACCACATCTGAGTGTATAGAAAGGGGAAAAATAAATCATGTTACCATTAAGACTATTGTACCTCACCCTCCACCAAAAGTATCTGTATTCCCTACAGTATCCACCACCCACAGCATCCAAAATTATTCACCAGTATTTATACTTTAACTGGATGATAAGTTTTAGCCTAAAGGATTGTGTCTCTAACACAGATCTTCAAACTTTGTCTATAAATGGTTAGATGGCAAATACTTTTGGCTTTATGGACCATATGGTTTCTGTCACAACTACCTAACTGCTACAGGACAAAAGCAACCATCAGCGATAAGTAAATTAATGAGAGCATCTGTGTGTCATTAAAATGGTTTTTATATGGCCCTGCATGGTGGCACATACTTGTAATCCCAAAACTTGAGAGGCTGAGACAGGAGGTTTGCAGGTTTGAGACCAGCCTTAGCAATTTATCATGACTCTCAGCACCCTAGAGAGACCTTGTTTTAAAACAACAACAAAAACATTAAGCTGGGCATGATGGCAAACACTTGTAATCCCAGTACTTGGGAGGCTGAGACAGGAGGATTGCAGGTTCAAGGTCAGCCTCAACAAGTAGTGAGACTTTCATCAACCTAGCAAGACTCTGTTTCAAAAATATAAAACAACATAGGGCTGGGATGTAGCTCAGAGGTTGAATGCCCTGAGTTCAATTTCAAGTACTAACATACATAGGCTGAGGGTCTAATTTGGACTTAGAATACCACTGGGCTCAGTAGCCAGTACCACTGAAAAATAATAATAATACCTATTTACCAAAAAATGGCATAGGTTCATAGAACCCATTGGTCATGTTTGCCACCTCATTTTCTAGTAGAAGAATTCAGTAGACATTAGTGACAAGCAGATGGTAAATAAAGCCTCAAACAGGAAAGACTTACTTTCTTCTGTCACATGATTGATCACATGTTTTCCCTCATAAGTACTCAGTGCTGCCCTCAGATTGGCTGGTAAAAGAGTTCGTGATCTTCCTGCTATATATCTCAAAGCTGCCCAACACACCTGTGCTATTACCTAGCAAGTGATGGGGGCTTCCTTCTGACTATCTCAGTGTCTTTTCAGTGCTAGGAGAAACTTCAGCAGAGAAAGACCTTGAGAATTACTGCTGTATGATAGGTCATCAAGGTTCTGCAGAATAAAAAAATTTACAAAGCACAATTAGGGGAGAAAATTCTTCTATACTACATCACATCAGAACTTTAAATGCAGATATTTTGAATTAAAGATGCTTTTAACTGTTTATTTCTTTAAGCATCTTGTATACATACTGGTCATGTGGAAAAAAGGGAATTTGTGGTTAATTGGGATGTCTAATTCTCCTTATAATTCGGTGTCTACAAAGAGGGGGAGGGATTAAGGGAGAGAGGGAGACCAGTAGGAGAAGGAAAGGATCTGGAACCCCTACACAGCCATTATTTTTCCTAAATAAAATGTGGATTTCTTGGCTTCATATATTTATTTACTACTGATCAAACACATATGAAATGCATTTTTCTATACTAGATATCTGGCTCAGATACCTTACATATATATCTCAGGTAATTTACATGAAAATTACTTTTTTCTCCTCTTACTCTTTTATTATTTCCTTGAAGACAGTGACAGCATATACATATTTTGTAAGGGGGACTCAATTGTGACCCTAGTAGCTAACAGATGGTTTGTTTCAAAGCTGAATTTTTGTTCTCCTTCCTTCCAACCTCCCCTTCTCCTTTTCTCATTATTAACAAATAATATACTTTTACCAGTTTACTGACCAACCGGATGAAGACCTGGCACCTGGTGCCTGTGAGTCTGAGAATCAACTCAAGGACAACTTGGACATGAATTGTCTCTTCTGACAAGCCCACTAGTGTGACCCTGAAGAGTTAACCCTTAAAAGATCCTTGATTCCTTTATTTGAGGAGAATCCAGGGCTTATTCCTGAATGTCAAAGTTTTCTGGTTTCTCCACTTTGCTAGAAAATTAATACATTTATTTTTTTTCTTTTTCCCCAAAGGCTTGTCCCAATTATTTGGCCAAATTGGAGCAAGTACTGAAATTCAGTTTCATTTGTATCTTTAGCCCATCTTTGGTAGATGGCATTGTTGGTACCAACTTCACCATAAATCCAAATTTGTAATGTGACTTTGCACTTCTTTCTGTGAAGTTATGGCTAAGCCTCTTAACTTTGGACTAGCTATGTGGCTTTCTTTGTCCCATAAAATGAGATAGAGGTAATTTAATATATATGTGTTAAGCTTAGGCATCTGGAGGTCATGTGTGTTTCTACTTGCCTTCCTCTGCATCTGGCATCATCCATCGTGCTAAGAGTCTCCTGCACAAAGTTGCTGCATCTACATCCTGGATCCAAGAATGAATATACACGGAAAAGGCTTGAGACCAGAATTTAGTGTAGGATCAGCCAAGATTGATCAACCTCTTCCTTACCTGAAGTCATAGGAACAATAATAAACTATTGTTGCTTCAAGTTATTGAGTTTTGGAGGGTATTGGCAGTAATAGCTAACTGATATGCCAGCCCAGCTCCATGCCTAGCGAAGTGCAAGGCATGTAGTAATTGTTCCATAACTATTAAAATAACAAACAAACAGGAAACCTAAAAGACCCTTCAATTATATCCTTTCAGCCTTCATGTTGCAGGCCTATTCTAAGTAGACAGCACTCCTTTTTATCTCGTCTGCCCTTCACCTTCAGAATAATCTAGATCCCAATATTTTACACACCTCA
This sequence comes from Graphiurus murinus, assembly GCA_004027655.1. Lineage (NCBI taxonomy): Eukaryota > Metazoa > Chordata > Mammalia > Rodentia > Gliridae > Graphiurus > Graphiurus murinus. The sequence continues at coordinate 20,786 of PVLC010003048.1, forward strand.
AAGGTCCTTCAACAATACTCCTGGAAGTCTGCATCTGAGAAGAGGGGAGGGGAGAAGAACAGCAACATCAGAGGAGACGATAATACCTGACCACTTCTCAGATCCAGATTGGACCATTTTTCCTATGGAGTATTTCAGTGATATATCCTTTCTCTTGCCTCTATTACTTACTTAGTTCTCATTGAAACAGTGGCATAGCTATTTTGGAAGATGTCAAATAATTGCCCCCAAGTAATCTCTTTTAATAACTAAATTTGAAAAAATCTGGATGCAATTCAAGATGTGTATTCATGAAAAGATCAAAAATATTTTGAGCTACGATGTTCTTGATTGTCTTTGGGAAAAAGATCTTATCCTAATATATATCTCAACAGACATTTCTCTTATTTCTTTTGATTTCTTTAAAATAAAGAGTTACCAACAGCAGACAATTGATGTTACTGGATGAGGGATAAGAATGGCTATCCATCACACAATAATGCTGGCTGCAGGGGCAAGTACCCAATTGACCAGGGCAACCACCCCTGAAAACTAATTACTAGGATAACCTTCCTGTAGAATTGTTCGAGCTGCAGAGTGAGTTTTCCCTCTATTATGCTAATCAGTGTTCCTATATTTAGTAATTTTAAAATATAGACACCAAGCTGGGTGCAAGAGTGCATCCTATACTTGGGAGGCTAAGACAGAAGGATTGCAGATTCAAGGCCAACTTCAGCAACATAGAGAAACCCTATTTCAAAATAAAAATATAAAAAATGCTGAGTACAGTTCAGAGGTAGAATGCCCCTGAGTTTAACTCCTAGTGTAGGTAGATAAATAGATGATCTCTTTGTTAACACTGGCAGTGTTGTAAAGATCACTTGGATTAGGATATCAAGAGATTTATTTTTGCTAATTCTCTGTGTGATTTTTAGGATCACTCCTTCTGACATTTTTTTTTCTGGAAAATGAGAGAACTAAATAGAGTTTGTCTTTTACTTAGAATTTATATTTAGTACCCCACACTAATTTCCATGGTAGGCTTTCCAGATTTACTAAGACTTAATTTTGTCAAATTTCAATCAAGTCAGCCAAATAATTAGTCAGTCAGGGGCTGGCAGCTTGACATTGGTTACTGTGATTAGAGTCAATTTGCTAAAGAACACAGGTATTGAAATAATATTCAAAAATAGTATAGGATGAACTTGATATGAAGGATTCATTATCCTCATCAAAGACATGTTCACACCTTAGTGAGTATGTTTTAATTTATATTGAGCACAGAGTATTAGTAAACCATTAGCTTCATTTTAGGCAGTAATCAGACACATTGCTTCATTACAACTTCATGGATTAGTATTGTGAGAAAGGAAGCATTGCTGTGTGAATTGCTATCTTCTGTCATGAGCATCTTTCGTATCACTTGTTGACCTATATAATTACAAAGCTAGTTTTAGTAATTACAGAAAAATATGAGAGGAATATTGGGATCAAAATATGGTAAAAGTGGTACTTTAAAAAAAAATGCAGGCAAATGAACTAAAATTTATTGAACATCTACTATGGGTCAGATCAGTTACACGTATTATTAAAGCCCTTTACAAAGGATGGTTTTGCAGAGGAAATAGAAGTTTGGAGTGGGGGCTTAAGGAAGAAAATTATGACATGTATAAATAGAAGATGTAAAATGCAAGACTGTATCTGCCTAAATTACAAAGCCACATATCTGTTAAAAGCCTAAGCAGAGTAAAATGAAAAGTCATTGATAGTCAAACAAAAAAGTATATTTTGCATTCTATTGAATAAGAGTTTAATGTCAATTTCTGTAAAAATTCCAAAAAATGTCATCTCATGACATTTTGTCATTTTTAACATGTCTGTTAAAATGCCCAAACTGATATATTGGTTTACTGTATCTTGGTTTCAGGAAAATAATCTCCTTGTAAAATAAGCTCCTTGTGGAAAATATGAAAATATATGAACTTACTATTGACATAACTATATGGAAAATTAAATAATCAAACAGCTCAAATATTGATTAACTAATATGATATAGTAATTTTGAAAATGCAGCTGTATCTCTCTCTCTCACAAACACACACACACACACACACACACACACACACACACACACACACAATGTTTCTTCCTGAATACTCAGGATGTAGGGTGACCAACTGCTCCCCTTTGCCTGGGATGTGAGAGAGTTCCCAGAGCAGGGGAATTTCAATTCTAAAATGGGAAAATCTCAGGCAAACTAGGACAAGTTTGCCACCTTATCAAAATGTCACATATACACTTTGCTTATATTTGATCTCCTGTTTTGGGTCTGTTACCAGTCACAGCTCCAAAACTGAGCTAATGTATCAGTTAGTAACTAGAAGCAGTCTAGCATGATGGAACACACCTGTAATCCCAGTACTTGGGAGGCTAAGGCAAGAGGATCACAAGTTCGAAACCAGACTCAGCAAAGTTAGTGAGACTCTCAGCAACATCATAAAGATTTACTAAGGTCAAAGCTGAACTCCACAAGTTGTCTCACCAGCAGAGTATAAACCTTGTATTCGTTTTTGGCTGCTGACCAGGAAGGAGAGGCATCAGTGACAGGGATAAAGTACCACATACATTCCAAGTGTGGTAAGCAGACACTTGGGCTAGACCTGCATAATGATGGACACACTAAGTATTCCTGTTGAAATAAATAAACCTTTGGCTAAAAATAATAAATCACTTTTGTTTAAATGTAAGTTGGTTGGATTGATTGATTGATTGATTGATTGATTGATTGGACAAACCCATGAAAGAGAAAAAAGATATTGAATATTATCAATAGCCAATAGGAACAAGAATTAGCTTTTATTTTATTGGAGTTTAACCCAGGGACATTCTACCCCCCCGAACTACACCCTCAGCCCTTTCTTTGATTTTTTTTATTTTGAAAAAGTGTCTCACTATGTTGCTAAAGTTCTCACTAAGTCACTGAGGCTGGCTTCCAGACTGTGACCTTCCTGTCTCAACCTCCCAAATACTCAACTACTGGAATTATAGGCATCTATCACCACACCCAGTGGGTGGCTCATGTTTTTAAATACACTCTCATCTTTGTGGACCTCAAATAGACATAACAGTAAACCTGCGGTGTAATCCCCCCTGATGTGTATCAGGACTCAACATTTAGTCTTGATTGTTTAATGTATTTTTGTGCTAATGATGATGGTGGTGGTAGTGGTGTCTGCTTATTAGAATGATTATCCCAATTTTGATTGATAGGCTTTTGAGAAGAAAAGTTAATTAAAAGAGACACTTAGGAGGCTGAGACAGGAAGATCCAGGTTCGCGGACAGCCTAAGCTACTTAGTGAGGCTCTCATCAACTTAGTGAGACCCTGATACAAAATAAAGAGCAAAAAAATAGGACTGGGGGTAGAGCTCGGAGGTAGAATGGACCTGCTGGGTTCAATCTCTCCAATCTCCAGTACCGCCAAAAAAAAAAAAAAAAGAGAGAGAGAGAGAGAGATATTTGGGAAGCTGAGATAGGAGGATCACAGGTTCAAGGCCAGCCTCAGCAATTTAGCAAGGCCCTAAGCAACTTAGCAGAACCCTATATCAAAATTAAAAACATAAAATAGGGATGAGAGTATAGCTTGGAAGTAGAAAACCCCTGGGTGAACCAGTACTACTACTACTACTACTACTACTAATAATAATAATAATAATAATAATAAAACAATCAAGAAATGAAGTTAGTGATGTCTCAGAGTCAGCTCCTATAGTGTCAATTGGTAATATTTAGAGAATTTGTGGAATTTTTCAAGCGACTTATCAAAGCAGTGATAGATTGAAATTTGTCACAAAATACCAAAATGTGGCTCATTTCCCTTTGACTTTATTTATAGGTTTGGCTGCTGGTTTCTTGCTGTGGGAATTTGCATTCTCATTGCATTGGTGAAAGTATTTATACCAAGAAAATTATCAAACACAGTAATTAAGGTTTTTCTTTTTACTTAATTTTATTTCTGGAGAGCCATTTGTTAAGCATTTTGTAACAGCAACTGGGCAAAGTCTTCCACAAAACTTGCAGTCTAGATCAGCATTAATTATGACTGGCACCAGAGGAAATGCAACTCACCTGTATCCATTTTCTATCATCCCTGCTTTGAATGGATAATCTTCATTATCTAGAAACCTAGATTATCTCTGGTAATAAAAGCTAGACTGCATAAAGAACCTGACTCATGCAGAGCTGAGAAACAACAAAAGGGAGTTCCTGTGAAGTGTGAAACACTTCTGAATACAGAGCGCCATTTATTTTATCTGAAAGCACATAATTTATTAAGAATGAACAAAAAAAAAAAAAAAAGAAAGAAAAAAGAAAAGTCATCACTTTTCCTCTCGTTAATAATGCTCCACACTTCTCTTGTCTCCAAATGCTTTTTGTTCAGTGAAGTTCAGAAGCTATATCTATATATATATTTTTAAATCCTAATACAGCTTTTCCATCTAGAGGTCTTGTTAAAAACTCATGCATCTCTTCTTAGATTAAACGAACTTCAAAAGCTTCAGCTGTGGTCTCTATTTGTCACTGTGAGGAGGAATTAAGCCGTATAGAGCTAAGATCCAAGACTGATGCTTCTATTTTTTCTTCCCAAAGTACACATTCTTTCAGGGAAACCCCACAGACAAGCAGCCCATACAGAAGGCTTGGGAAGAATGGGTTTTGCATTCTGTATATAAGTTATGGATCTCAGCCTTCCAAGGTGAATTCCAGTGGTTTGCTTTTCATCAATATGAAAGATTTGTCACAAAATACCAAAATGTGGCTCATTTTCCTTTTTATTTATCAGTTTGGGTGCTGGTTTCTCGCTGTGGGGATTTGCATTCTCTGGCATTAGTCAAGGTCAAAGTACAAAGCCTTTGTGTGCATTCTCAGCCCTTTCAAATATGTGCTCACCCCCTGGTGTGATGCATTAAAAAAAAGATACCTTATTCAAAATCAACCCAAAGGATCCTGCATTTTGTTTGTCTTCTATTGAAGACTAAGCAGCTACATTTTCATTTCAAATTTCATATAAATGCTTTCAGAATAACTTAAATCTGGAGCCTGCTAAAGATAAGGAAGAATTAAAGGGCCTCCCAGAATCCTTCCCTGTTCCTCAGTTTTAAACAGTGCAAACCTTGGCCTTCTATGTGCTCACAATTGCCCTGACACAGTATTGAAGATCCAGGTTCCCTTGCTTTCTCTCTGCCACTTTCCTTCCTCTAAAATTTGTTCCATATCCACTCTGTGCTTTTGTATCCCCAGCTCCAGATCTAACCTGTTCTCAATAAATGTGCTGATAAATTACACACAAATGTACACACACACACACTTACACACACACATACATAAACACTACTTATATATTAAGATACATATTTTGTATATTGCATTTTATATATAACCATGGATATAATAGGAGTGATTGTGAAAATATACATCTTAACAATATCCAATTATGGTGCTATAAAATCTATTAAGAGCCAGAATAATGATCACTTAATAAAGTGGACTTCAGAGACTGGCAGGCTTACTGTTAAATTCCTTATTAATTCCTTATGTGAAGACAGGTAGTTTATTGAGCATCTCTAGGCATGCCATCCTATATGGAAAATGGAGAAAATAATAGTTACTACTTCCTAGATTTATTGTGAGAATTAAATTACAAAATGTATATAAAGAGCCTGATGGTAAATATAAGAAATGTGAAAAAATGCAAATAATATTTTGGCAGTTGCTGACTTACCTGTGCATGAAAGGCTCAGATCACCATAAGAATATTGGATTCAGATACAGCCTCCACTAACCTCAACCTTAAACACAAACAAGAAACCGCGTGCATGCAAAATGCTCTACCAGGAAGGAGACCAAGATGCCCATAGCAAATAGTCACAAAAGAATTAGAAGTCAAAGTGAAAACTCACACCAAGCTCCCTGCCTGACCTGTGATTTTCTCTTCTCTACTAATTTCAGCATTTCTAGCTGTATAATATACTCTCATGTCCACAAGTGTATCAATGTACCTAGAATGTTTGCAGCCATAACATACGTTCTTTATTTTTCATTCTTAGATTCCTGCCCTGATTCAATACACTAAGTGTCAATAAGTGTTTTTAAGAAAATGATATTTTCTACATTTAATGCAATTATTAACTACAGGATAGCTTGATTTAAAAGACATAAAATTGAAAAAATAAATACTTTTCAGAATCAAGGAAATATAATAATCAACTCAAAATTAATGTCCATACTATGAGATTCATTTTTCTCACCAGTTCTCTCTTTCTTACTGTTTTTCTTTTTATGGTATTTAGATTGATTTATTGAAATCCCATATGTCAGAGAGATGAGATGTGAATTCCAGAAAGGTTGGCTAAGGCATACGTAGAAGCTCAGTTAAGGAAGAAAACACTCAGATCCAGCCTGGTGTGGTGGTGCATACCTGTAATCCCAAAACTTGGAAGGCTGAAACAGAGGATCCCAGGTTAGATGCAAACCTCAGCAACTTAGAAAGACCCTTATTGAATTAGCAGGACCCTGTTTCAAAATAAAAGATATAAAAAGAGCTAGGAGAGCCGGGCCTGGTGGCACCTGCTTGTAATCCCAGCATTTGGGAGGCTGAGACCGGAGGATCTGGGTTCACAGCCAGCCTCAGCTACCTAGTGAGGCCCTCTGCAACTTAGTGAGACCCGGTTTCAAAATAAAGAATAAAAAATAGGGCTGGGGGTATAGCTCGAAGGTAAAATGCCCCTGAGTTCAATCCCCAGTACTGCAAAAAAAAACAGAGCTAGGAGTGTAGGTTTAGAGTAGAACACCCCTGGGTTCAATCCTTAGTATAAATAAATAATAGAAGAAAATGAAAGGAGAGAGAGAGAGAGAGAGAGAAAGGAAAGAAGGAAGGAACATTCAGATCCAGGCAGCATTTGGGCTTGTTAGATTTATGCATGTGGACAGACAAGAGGCATGAGTGACAAAAAAAAAAGGAGGATGATTTTGTTGTTGTTGTTGTTACTACAATTAAGTCCAATCCATTCTAGAACAATATCAGAGTATGGACTATGAGTCACCTGATAGAGGACAATAGTGTAATGGGTTGACTAGTTGAATATCTGGGTTGGGTGGGTTAGGGGAAAGGACAGAGATCTAGGAGAATCAAGTATAATTTGGTATTGTCACATCAGTAGTTGAGTCAGATTTAAACTTTGAACTTATGGGGATTTTAGAATCATAATTTACAAAGTTGATACCCAAACAAAGGGCAGCCAAATGCCATGAATGTGTAGGGCATAGACCAAGCTGACATAGGGAAGATGGCCACTAGGATAGGGGTTATCACAGGTGTAGCTTTGAAGGGATGGGAATGACTCCTGTGAGAGGGTGAGCTTACCTCTCCTGCCCTCTACCCCCAGTGGCCACTTCGTTCTCTGGCCTTTTCAGTGGAATGGCTGCTCCACCTACAGGCATCTCAACAGCTGTGCGCATATCATTGCATAGTTATATTCTAAATATTTATGATGTGAGTCTTATTCTCGTAGACCATCTGGAAGTCTGAATGAATCCCTGTGTGGGGCCTACCAACCTCTGACACTGGAGGAGACTCTCATTCTCAGTTGTAGAACCCTTCTCTCCAACTGACAAGTTCTTCCTGAGTTCGTGTTATATGAGAACTCATTCCTGGCATCATGTCAAGTGTAAGATGTATCCAAATGGTTCAGAGGATCATGGTAACACTTGGGCCTGAGTCTTCTCAATACCCAGAATAATGTTATTAAAACACCGGTCTGAAAAACAGGTAGAACAACAAAAAAAACTAATGTCAATCAATTAACACAAAATACCATATGTCCCTTTATCATTAACTTTATGTACATATGTATGTAGTTATGTATTTATATATTCATTTATTTACTTATTTTGTGGTATTAGAGATTGAATCCAGGAGCATTCTGCCTGTAAGCTATATTCCCAGCCCTATTTTATATTTTATTTTGAAACAGGGTCTCACTAAGTTTTGAGTATCATTAACTTTAAAAATGATGCTTGCAGAAGAATATTTCTGCCTTTGTAAATTAAATAAATCACATACAAATTCTCAGAACTCTAAAATGATTCTCTCCATAATAATCTGACTTATGAATATGCACAGGAAGAATACTGTAAGGATACATAGCATAACTAATGCCACAGTAGAAATACCAGTCAGTTACACTAGGAGCCCAGGGAGTAGAACCAGCACAACCTAGGCAAAAGAATAAGAATCAAGGAAGGTTTTGCCATGTGGGTAAACTCAGAGCCTTGTCTTAAAAGGTGTCTAGAAATCAGCCATACTAAGACAGCAGCAGCAGAAATGCCACAGCAAGAGCAAAATGTAACTTTTTAACCTAACTTTTAACCTTCTTCAGAAATAAGTGCAGTCAGACATGTAAACTGTCGTGACATGAATGATTTTAAACTCAGCATGTTCTTTTTACCAGAATGTTCTTTTTTTAAGCCTAAGCTCTAGCTATAGAATCATAAATCTTTGCTCTCTGGCAAAAGAATATCAGGTACTCATATGAGGTGGAAATTATATATTTAGCCAGGAAAGTGATAATCCTTATAGAGTCACCTCCTCAATATACAAGCAGGCCCTGTCCCTTGCTTTGGCAATACCACACCTTCCCAAGATGGCGCACAGCTAGGAGGCTGCTTCCTGCTGCAGCAACAGGATTCAGCGCTCACCAACCATGTGGCTTCTCTTCTGCCCTGGCCATGCTCCAGGCTATTTCCCTCTGTGAGACATGCTGCTCATGACATAAATGGGTCATGCCACAACCGCGGTGTGATACTTCTGGGGACCAAGCCAATTTCCTTCCTTCCCCAGCCCATTCGCTGCTCAAAGGGTCAGTGAACAGTATAGAAAACAAGGAGCACAGCCACACCACAGTGATGGTAAGGAATACCGAGGCAACCCCTTCCAGATATCCATGGCCTTCCAGTCTGAAGAGCCATTCCTTTGGGCAGCTTTTTTTTCTCATAAAACGTATCACCCTTTAAGTTATTGTGCAAGGAAACAACAGTCACAATCTGTGTTAGTGGCAGCACAATACAGAACCCCTCCTCCTTGGAGATGTGAGTAATACCGCTGCAGTGGAACTGATAGACTGCATTATTTTTGAGAAGTCATCAATATTGGCCCCTGTGTATCCTCTCAGGCAAATAATGATGTCCACTCTTCCTCAGCAGCAGGGACTACCTTGCTATCAGAAAAATAGAAGCATTTTCAAAAACTTTAAAACGCTGCATATTATCAAATCAAACTAAGAAGTTGTTCATCCCCAGCATTTGTTGTGACCACTGAGAGCAAACAGGGCTGTTCTCCTAGGCAGGTAGGTCAATTGCCGTGTCACACTTTATGTCCATGCAAGATATGCTGCCTAATTTAGAAGGAAGTTTAGGATCAGAAAAGTTAGGTTCACTCTACCTAGTGCAAATATTCATTGAGAGCCTATCATGCACAATGTACTGGGCTATATGTTTTAATTTTCATCATCTGCCCAAGGGCAGGGAACTGGTTAGTGCAGGGCTAAACTAGCTGCCCTCATTCTTAGCTGTGTTATCCATCATTCCTTTCCATCACATGCTCTGGAACCAATCTTTTCCAGTGTAGCAAATAACATAGGCATTATCTGTGTTACATATACAGCTGTTTCATTTGGAATTCCAAATAAAGTGCACTAGTTTTCCAAGGAATTTCTTTTAATCTAAAGGAATTCAAAAAGAAACAAACAAACAAAAAAAACAGTGTAACATTTAGAGATAATGTTGCACACACAACTGGATTCCTAAGGAAAGGCAAGAGGAATAGGCCAGCTCATAGTGCCAACACAATCAGTGTTAATTATTGTGCAATTATCGGTCACCCTAAATCCATTGGCTGTCATTCCAAAAGAAAAGAAAGTCAAACCAGAGGTCCAGCAATATGAAACAAAGATCATCTGCCACTCATCATAATTATTGCTGCCCATTACTAGAATATTCTTTCTAAACTATAACCACCCAGCTGTGGACCTAACTGCATGGAAATAAAGAACAAGAAAGGAATTTGGCTCTTGTTTCAGAATACATGATGCTGATTTATCAACCTGAAATATGGTTTAATCTGCATAAAAATGAAGTCTTGCAAACTGACTTGGATTAATAGGCTCTAGCTCTAATTCCTCCTGGTGGCCTCATTTAAACAGGCTATTCATCACTGTGACCTCTTTTGATAATAGCCTTACTGTAATATTTAATTTCATATTAATTCTGTTGTAACATAGCCAGTGTTCATTTACAGAAAATCACAAAGGAATTAGCCCTGTCCCCTACCCCTGCTTTTACCAACATTCTTATGAATTCCAAAACAATTGATGATGGTTGGGTCTCCTATTTGCTAAAATGTACTGTTCACAAATCATGTATTTGCATAAGATAGGGCATAAAGTGAACATTAACTAAGAATCCTCACCTAGACTAAGAGGAAGACATGTATTTTGAGCTAATTAATGCATAAACTACGGTGGTGCACACCTGTAATTTCAGTACCTAGGAGGCTGAGTCAGGAGAATGACAGGTTCAAGGCCAGTATGCAATAACATAGGGAGACTCTGCTCCAACATTCAAGTAAAATTTTAAAAAGGGTCAGGGGTATAGCTCACAAATAGAATTTCCCTGGATTCAATCCTCAGTAACACACCCATGCATGCACATACATACACAGACACACAGATAAACTGTGGCTTAATGAGCTGGCTTTCTGTTTGTGCTAGAGTCTGGCAAAGTTATGTATGTGACTTATGCCTCCTAGCCAGATCAGGTCTAGTCCTGAGGGACATTATGACATCTCATAAATTCAGTTCAACTCATTACAAAATAATATGTTTATAAAGTATGCATTATATGTTCTCTTTATATTATGAAGCATCCAGCTCCTCAGGAGGTTTACACATATTTTATGGGTAAAAGACAGTTCATGCCACACCTAGGTCACGTCCATCTTGACACGGGTGGTATGTAAGCCTCCCTGGGCACCTTCATTGTGCTCTAAGCTGTCAGCAGTACACTGAGGGGAAAGAAGTAGACATGTACAGTTCACATATATAGCTGTATGGAGAGTCAGAGAAACAGAAAGTATTGTACCTGAAAAATCATAAAATTAGGATTGAAACTAGCCTTCCAGAGAAGAAGAGATGAGATAAAAAATGATGAGAGTTTTCTTTCTCATGAAAAAGAAGAATCTTTTATGCAAAAGCGGCTGAGACATTAATTCTAGTTCAATCTCAGAGGGCAACAGCAGCCGACACCTGAAGGTTGTGGAAAAGCTCTGGAACTGTTAAATAAGCCAATGTTTCAGGGATATTCTGGGCTGGCAGCAGCTGAAAAATGATATCAGCATATATGTTAGATATGAGGGGCACTTAGCATTGTTTTGCAATGTGCTATTTTTTTTTCTTCCTATAACTACATCCGTTTGAGCAATATGTATGTTAGGAAGTGAGGCAGCCATATAGCCGCCTTGGAGTCAATTGATATGGTACAACAAAATAAGTTCCCTCTCACCTTTACTAGTTAAGTAATATTATTTCAAAAGGGCATCAAAAGACAAGCCTACCAAAGGGTTTTCACAACTCTTCATACAGACAAATGCAAGAGAAAGTTATTCCTTATGATACAGTATCCAACTATGAGGAATTATGATTAGCAAGAAGTATGCATAAACAGAAAGAGGACTATTTCCTGGGGCTGCTGAGATACCCAAAAGTTCAAGAAGTCTGGAAAAGTTGAGAATTAACTTCCTTTCCTAAATAATCTTTTAACACTTTTTTCTCCCCATATTTCATAACAATTTCCACTTTCTAGTTCCTCAACCACAGGTAATAACTTTGTTTCCTATGCTTCTATGATGGGGGATATAAAATATCAGAAAAAAACTTCCACACCCCTCCACCACTAAACCTGAAAGCCTGCCCACACCGATGCCCACATACTGAGCACTGAAGGAATAGTGCACAAACTGCCTCAGTCCAGCTCACATGCTCCAGGACTTAGCTCCTGAAATCACCCCCCCCCCTCACTTAAATCCGTAATGTTTACCCTCCAGTGGGTCATTCCCATCAACCAGTAATCCAACATGTTTAAAATTATGTCATTTTATAAAACCTTCTCTTGAGCCTACATCCCTCTCCTAATGCCTCATTTCTCCTCCCCTTAATAGGAAAATTCCTTGAAATAGGTGTATATACTCTTCATTTTTTATTTTTTCTTCATCTTCTCTTGAGCTGTCCTTACCACTTCACAGAAATAAATTGCACCAGGACCCCCAATGATCTTCACGTGTACAAATCTCATATTTGCCTCTCTGCTCTTGTCTTGCATAACATCTCTGTAACATTTGTCATAGTGCCTACCTCCTCCATTTTTGAAATTCTTTCTTCACTTCATTTCTAAGGCATTGCTCTCCCTTGTTTCCCTCACAAGGCAAAACTCTTTCTTCATTTGGTTCCTAAGACATCTCTCTCCCTTGATTTGCACTGGCCACTCCTTCTCAGTTTCTTCTTTTTGTTTCTCCTTTTACTAGGCTCCCAATGTGGAAGGGTCCCGTGGCTGCTGCATCCTTCAGCCTCTTCCTTCTCTAGCTACACTAATTTCCCAGGCAATCTCAAGCAGTCAAAGTGAGACTGTAAAAGATCCTGAAAACTCCTAGGTTAATAGTTGCACTTATTAATATATCTATTTTTCTGTAAGTGTTTTAAATGTTGTGCTAACAGAGAAGTCTTCCCTGAACATCCTACATAGAGAGCATCCTGCTAAACCTTGCCTGGCATCCACCTTAGCCTCTGAAATCCAGTCCCATACGTCAAACAGTACACTGGACAACATTACTGGGATATCTAATAGGCATTTAAAGCTTAAACATCTAAATCCTTGGCATCTGCCTTTTAAATCTTGCTCTTCATAAGTCCTACTTTAGTCATGAAATGACAGTCCCATTGTTTTTAGTTTTCTCAGCCACATTTTTTTTCTTCTGTGGCACTAGGAATTGAATTCCAGGGTATCGTACCTCTGGGCTATACCCTATTTTTATTTTAAAACAGGGTCTCGCTAAATTGCTGAGGGCCTCCCTAAGTTGCCGAGGCTGGCTTCAAACCTACGACCCTTCTGTTTTAGCCTTCCAAGTAATGGAATTATAGGCATGCACTATCACACCTAACTCCTCTCTGCCACATTTTTTTAAATCATTCTTAATATCTAACTAGTTCTCACCCCCAATCTTTCAGGCAACTCTTTGGCCCTAACTCCAAAATATATCCAGAGATTTTCCATGACTCCTGTCAGCATTATCTCTCATTCAGACTAATTCAGTATTTTTCCATCTAGTCTGCTTATTCTCACCCTTGCCCCTCATCACCTCTATTCTTTATATCAAAGCCAGAGTTTACCATTTTAAATGAAGATCATTGTGTTCCTCTGCTCAAAAACATCCATGAATTCCTCAAGTCATTTAAAGCAAAAGCCACGGGACTGACAAACCCCTCTTGGGGCCTGCACAATTTTCCCCACCACTTTATGATTGCCAGGACATTTGAAAACATGCACCTTCGGTGCAGTAGACAGTGTGAGGGAGTGAAAGGCAGAAACTGCACTGGGCATTTGGGAGGAAAGCTACATAGTACTAATCATTCGGCCCACACAGCTCTTCTCTTTTTCAAGCTGAAGTATTTGAATGCTGAAGATGACAGCTAATTTCCAGACACTCCAAAATGGCAAATAAATAAAGACTTTGTAGTCACTCAGAATATATTCTTGAAAACAAGGGTACATCTCAGAAAAGAACCAATTCTTCCCCTGCTTTTAAATTGACTCCATTCTAAAGGACTCTAAGAAATCACCAAGATGGACCAGAGTTTTCATTCCGTTTCATCACGGCATGAAGAGTCATACAAATGCAAGAGCAGTCACTTAGGTTTGAACTGTAACTATTAGCTTAACTCCACAGTACATTTTAATGCTACTTGTGTTTTCATTTGGCCTTGGTTTGAGGAGTTTCTTAGAATTGTTTCTCTTTTTCAAGATTTCTCTAATTTCTATGGAACTCTAGGATGTAGAGATACAGTCTTCAGGGGAGGTACTGTCTTAGAAAGTCTTTGATGTTTAGAAAAATAAGAATAATAAATAATACTACTTCTGACCATTCTCTCTCCATATAAGTCATTTTATCCTGTAATAAAATAGTTCTAAGTGTTCACTTGCATTTACTTTAAGTTCTTATTGAATTCAGAGGGATGAAATCTCATCAGCTATTATGACTTTTTATCTGGTCATGCTTTCTACAAGCTAGCTACCAACAGCATAGGATAATACATAAAAACTTGGCATCATATAGATACTAGTACATTTATTTCCTAATTTAAACCCACTTTCCCAGGCTTAAATATAGTATATAGTATATAATTATATAGTATATAATTAATAGTAAATATAATAATAATATGTAAGGTCTAGATTATAATTTCCAAACTATTTCAAGGCACCTATCAATTTCATCGAAATATTCTCAGAACTGAAAATTTAGGACTAAATGAGTTTTAATCACCATCATCACCATGTAAGAGATTGGTTACTATTCCATTCAAGACTCAGAATGTTGAAGTTTCACACCAAAGTCACAATAGAGCCAGAATATATATTGATCTTCAACCATAGAATCATTTTCACCATGTATCTGTTGGCAGGAGGGCTTTTCTGTGTTCTCTAACCCAACATTCTCAATTTAATCAAATTTGCAATAATTGATCCATTCTTATGAGTACAAACAAATCCAGTTATATCTTAAATAACTATTCTTCAGGCAAATTACCATTTATCTTTAGCAAAAAGTGTGAATATCTGCTAGTGATCAGATACTTAGCAGTCATGAAATAGTTAATTTTTGATTGCTTATTTACTTGACTAAATTTAAATATTTTTTTCCTTCACATGTCCTTGGAGTTCTCAAAGCACAAAGTTCACTTAACATAACTCACAAGCTCAATATCAATGTGAAGACATGAAATACAGGTTCTCTAAACAAAGCCTGGAAATCCCCCACATCCATCTCAGTAGAGCAGAATTCCTACCCATCAGGAAGATACTCTCTAGTCAAAACTCCTCTATGGTAAGTAAATCAAATGGTCATAATTCTATTTGCACTATTGGAATTTGTCACTAATTAAGTTATATAATCATATTTCATCTTTTAAGCAATTTAAAACATCGATGAGAAACTGATGTACAATCATAAACCCACCTATCCCTCCTGTACAGATTCTGTATCAGTGAATTCAACCAACCTCAAATTGAAAATATTTTCTCAACATCATGTACAGGGAAGGGAAAAGGCGTGGGGAGGGGTCAGGGGAGGCTCACCAAGTGCTGTGTGCATGTATGTCAATATCAATATGAATAGCATTATGATGTGAGACTATAATACACCAATAAAACTATAAAATAAATTTAATTTAAAAAATCTTGCATCTATACTGAACCTGTACAGATTTTTCTCCCTTGTTATTATCTACTAAATAATACATTATAACAACTGTTTACATAGCATTTATATTGCACTAGCCATTATAAGTAATCTAGAGATGATTTTAAGTACACAGGAGGATCACATAGGTTGTAGTATCATATATGAAAATATTGTGTTATTAGATGTAAGGAAACAGGACTTGAGAATCCATGGATTTAGGTGTAGGAGTCTTGGAACCAATCCCTTCTGGACACCAAGGGAAACTATATTAAGTTAAGAGGCATTTAATTAAGTTCTCAATCAAAGTTTGAATTACAGGGATATGTAATTTTTTATGCTCATAAATTTTCAGTTTATTAATTGTGTATATAGGATGAAAACATTAAACAAAACCCATTAGTCCATTAATTGCTTTTTGTGTGTGTGTGTGTGTGTGTGTGTGTGTGTGTGTGTGTATGTGTGTGTGTGTGTGTGTGTGTGTGTGTGTATGTGTGTGGTACTGGGAATTGTACCCAGAGGCATTTTATCTCTGAGGTACACCCCAAGACCTATTTTACTTCTTATTTGGAAACAAGATCTCACTAGTTTGCTGAGAGCCTCACTAGATTTCCAAGGCTGTCCCCAAACCTGCGATTCTCCTGTCTCAGCCACTCAAGTACCAGGATTACAAGTGTGTGTCATCACACCCGGCTAGGCTCATTAATTGTTTTAAAAACTCAAAAGTGGTACACTTCTTTTTAAAAAATCCAGTTACTCCCTAGCTTGCACATATTAGAGAAAATACATGCCTCTTCACTTTCTGTGACTGACTCATCTCACTTAACATAATATTCTCCAGGTCCTTCCATTTTCTTGCAAATGACATTACTTTATTCTTCTTGATTGCTGAGTAGAATTCCATTGTGTGTACTTCCCATAATTTTGTAATCCAGAGGGACTTCAGACAATGGAGTAGAAATCTCAGTGGAGCCAGGGAAGTGGTCTAAGGGAAGGGGAGAGGGAAGACTGAGGTTCATTAATGGAAATACTACCATTTACTAAGTGTACATATGTGAAAATACCAATGTCAATCTCAGTACTCTGTATTTGGAAGGGGGAAGATTGGGAGGCAAGTGGGGGGGACCAACCAGTTGTACATTATCAGATATATATATCAGTGCATTCTAAGGTAGCAATCTCATGGCATGGGTAGTTTTCTATCTCCTAGGCCATCTGATTATATAACTCTTCAGATTAAAAATATTTATAACAAAAATTAGCAAATAGAATTTTAAAGATTTAGAGCAAATCAGTAGCCTTGGCTTTAAAAGCAAAATAACAACAGAAATCTTGCCTAATCAAATCACAAGTATCCGCCAAGTCTCTAGTTTCTAGTTAGAAATGGAGGCCTAGGAGTGGTATTTCAAAGCCAAAAGAAATGTGTACAAGCTTTCAGATCAGAGCTCAGAGATAAGGATACACATCAGAAAAAGGAAGATTAGACATGTAGGGTGGGGTTGGACTATAGAGGCAGGAAAGTTTCACTTCTAATTTCCTTTTCTTTTTGTCCTTAAAAACTCCTTTTGCTCAGAAAATAAATTCTGTCACCGTAGGCGACGTTTTCAGCACCAGCTCGAGCTCTTTTGCAAGCTCAACATGCTCACTGTCATCCCTTCACATCTGTAACATTTAACTTTAATGTCTCTGCCCCTGAGGAGGTGCTGAACACATTTCAATGCACCAGCCGTGGATATGGCCTGCAGAACTAGCAGCTTGGCAGCGAATCAGCCAGTGACCTTTCCTATTGACACTGTCTGCAGAGCAGCTTGGCCACATGGACAGGAATAAATCTCTTCCTGAGCTAGCCTCAGATGGGAGATGGAAATTGCATACCCATTCAGGAGCATCAGATTTATGAAAGAGAAAGACTGTGTAGAGGAGAGGGAGTGGAAATCATGAA
Source organism: Graphiurus murinus (assembly GCA_004027655.1). Classification (NCBI taxonomy): domain Eukaryota; kingdom Metazoa; phylum Chordata; class Mammalia; order Rodentia; family Gliridae; genus Graphiurus; species Graphiurus murinus. Next base: position 38,271 of record PVLC010003048.1, read on the forward strand.
AATGGATCCTGAGCACAGATACTCCCCACTGTGAAAGCTGGGTATGTGGCCTTCATTTGTGTCCCCACCTGGAATGAACCACTGAGTTTGTTTGTTCAATAATGCCCCTAGTAATCAAAATTGAAACCCAGGTGAATGAACTTCCTGCTTTCCTCTTCTCCGCTAGTGATCTGGGTGATCATTTTCTCTGGGCTCTACGGCTATTGTCTATTTTTGAAGCTCCAAAGCCAACCTCTGATAAAATTGGAAGTTAGAAAAATCCCTTATCCTTAGACCTTTTGCTTTTATCAATGGTTTGTTGTAACTTACAACAAATTTGAACTAAATTAAAAATTGAAGTACTGCTTATTCATTGGTGGCTTTGGGTGAAATGCTATTTGAGGATTTTGATGAGGTATAAAGTTTAAAGATGCTGCCGATCAGTGGTTTAAATATTTTAAAACTGCATAATTTGTTTATCTTCTAAAAACAGAACCTCAAAGGAATCCCAATGTAGAAGACAAGCAAAAGCTTATTATCTCTGGTTGAAGAAAGTTAATGCCTAACTTTTCCTTCCCAAAGCAGTCCCAAACACAGATGTGTGCATCCTGGGCCTCAAAAAAAATGACTACTTACAAGCTCTGTTCTGTAAAGAAACATTGCTCTAAACATGTGTTTTCCTCATCAGAATAAAAAGGCTAATTCTTGGAAGGGGGAACAGGAAGAAGTTAATCAATGGGTACTAAATTAGAGAGAAGAAGTTTTGGTGTGCTATTACACAGATAAAGTAGCTGCAATAATGATAATGCACTGACAATTTCAAAAGCTAGAAGAAAGAATTTCAGTGTTTCCACTATAAAGAAGAAAATGATAAATGTTTGAAGAGATATATAGGATTAAAACATTATACAATGCATACACATTTGGAAATATCACATGGTACTCCAGAAATATGCACAGTTTTTTGTTATGTTTTTTCAGCCAAAATATAAATTTAACATATACTTTTCTTTTTTTTTTTTTGAGACTGGGGGTTGAACCTAGTGGCTTTCTACCTCAATTCTACCTCAAAGCTATACCCCAAGCTCTTTTTATTTTTGTTTTTTTGTCTTACTATGTTGCTAAGGTCTCACTACTTGTTGTGGTTATCCTCAAACCTGCAATCCCGTAGTTCAGCTTCCCAAGTACTAGGATTATAGGTTTGTGCCATGATGCCTGGCTTAACTTACACTATTTTATAAAAGTCAATTCTTGGTGTAGAAAATAAGAATGTGAATTAATAAAAATATATTTCTATTTGTCTGTGCAATGTATGTAGTGATTTTGAAAGAAAATGCAACTAATTTAAGATTTCATTCACATCAAATGTTGGATTTCCATTAGAGTTTGATAAAGTAAAATTGCTGTGAAAAAGCTGAAATGTATTTTCAGCTGATACTCTTTTTGAAAAAAAAATCTGCTGAGAATGAAAAACATCTATCATTGTCTTTTTCATATCATCAAGCATCTTCCATACCACCATATTTTAGAAAGGATATGTTTAGGGGAATTGTTGGAAAGCAATTGTTGTTCCTTTCAGAAGTCGAAACTCATAGATGAAAGAGTCATATAGTACCTCCCCTAAAAGAGAGGTGGACAGGTATGTCTTCATGCACTCCACAGACTTCTTTCTTACCATCAGATTTTGCCCAGACCTTGAAGGATCTTCACCAGCTTTAGAGACAAATATGATTCTCAATAAGTGTAAAATGCTAGAGCATTTGATATCTGTTCTGAAATTTCTAGCATTTGATGCTGCCCTACCTTTTTTTTTTATATAGATTCATTTCTTTTAGAAGGCAGCTAAATTTTGGAAAGCAAAGAAAATATTTTTATTATTCTTTTATTTACTGCATAGTATATCTAAAAATAGGAGACACGGTAGGAGCTCAAAATATTTATTGCTATACCTTGCATTGACATAATTTAGTCTGTTTTTCAAAATAAATTGTGCAAAAGTAGTCCATAAAGAAAAAAAAAACACTATTTCCAACAGTGACAGTGACATTTATGCATTATTTTAATACTTCATTTCTTAATCATACTGCTTTAAAAGATATACATTCTTAAGCTATGTTAGATTCATTCAGTAATATACCAATTGTTCTGTCTTAGGATCACATTTCATTAAAAAAAAAAAACTCTCTTTATATCTAAGTATGGCACTCCCATTTTTCTCTCTTTCTGTAAGCCAAGTTCCTTATTTATACCCAGTGGTCCTTGGAAGATAACTCTGAGTTTCTACTTCCCCCCTCATTGTTTATTACAAATATTCATAAAATATTGTGTTGACATGCTAAATTACAGTTGCTGGATAGAAGAGAAAATACTTAAAAAGCTGTATTACACTGACACTCTCCCACAATGTGTAAAATGATAACCAGGGAGCCAAGATTGGGGGGAAGGAGTTAGGAAGGTGGTCTTATTGAGGAAAAGGTTGGCTTTTAAAAAACAATAAAAAAGAGGAGATACTAACTGCTCACATATTTTTTAATTAACAACTGTACACAAGGCATTGGAGTCAGGTGTTCTCCCTCCTCCTCCAGGATCCCTTCTTTCCACTAAGGCTAAATTTTTTCTTTGTAACTCATCTCTTTTCTCAAAATGATTCCAAGTATATTGTATAATAATAGCCCCTGATGAATGACTTTGGGCACTTTTTCAGAATTGTCTTGAGATCTTGACAATCTCTATGCTCTGTTAGCCCTATGCCAAGCCTGGGGCAGCCAGGGCACAGCCATGAGGCTGGGAGGCAGTAGCCAGAGGAGCACTCAGGCTCAGCTTTTTCTGGACTAGTATAACCTCCACCAGGGTTGATTGCATCTGACAACATCCCCATCAGGCCAAGCCATATTCACTTTTGCCTCTCATCCTGTCAGACTGCAGAGCACCCCAGCCCCTCATCTTCCAGCAGGAGAAGAAGGTTATCTCTGGGCCGATCGAAGAGGGAAAAAATATGAGACAGTTGTCAAAGTTAGTGAAAAATGTAGATCTGGTCCATTGATTCAGGGGTCTCCAATGCTCTATAGAGTTCTACCTAAGTCAGAAGAGGAAATAAAAGAAACCCACTACTAACATAATAGCTGTCGAAATGTCGAAAAAATGCTCTGAAAATCATGGGGTGGGAGAGGCAGGGAATTCTCTCTGATGGGGTACAGACAAGACCAGGAGGAATTAAATGTCTTCCCAAGAACACTAAAATAAGACTATGTCGATACCAGGTGTAAATCAGGATTTCAGATAGCTTTGTTGCAAAGCAGGATCATACAGGTATGGGTAGCAGATTGTACCACATTCAGGCTCCCAAGCCAGTGGACTGGCATAATAATGGAACTGGAAGAGAGGGCAGTTTAGAGGGAATTTACCACTAGCTAATAAAGATCACACCCTAAAAACGAAAAACGTAAAACAAAAAACGTAAAAACGAAATCATGAGTCATACAATATTCATCAGGAATCAGAGATTTGAAAAGAATGGGCCAGGTGTGGCACACACCTATAATCACAGTACTTGAGAGGCAAAGACAAAAGGATTACATGTGGGAGGCCAGCCTCAGCAACTTAGCAAAGCCTTCTCAGCAACTTATTGAGACCCTGTTTCAAAATAAAAAATAAAAATGGCTGGAGGTGTAGCTCAGAGGTCAAATGATCCTGAGTTCAATTCTCACTACAAAAAAAAAAAAAAAAGAATGCTAAACGGAGACATATGGTAATAATGAATTGCAGGTTTGAGCTGAATGTAAGTTAGAGATACAAAGCATAACATTACTGGGGAAAAATAAGTGAGCATAAAACTGGGTACCCTTAACAGAAATTGAGTGACTGAAACAAGAAGATAACCTTGCTTTTTTTCCATGCTGATGGTGTGAACTGGCCCACATTAAATATGGGAGCCCACACACAAGAGGACGAATAAGTTAGTAAAAATAAAGCAAAACTAGGTGGTGTAGGACTCTTCAGAAGGACTAAAGCATTTAGGCATGGAGAAAACAAGGCTCAGAAAAATGACAGTTGTTTTCAGATATTTGGAGGACAGTTGTTTTGAAGTAAAACTTACAATTTTATTTAAGATCATAGTTCTATCATTCAAGTTTTTTCTGCTTAATATTTCCTTGCATTTTCTCTTAGTTTCCCAATCCTCCAATTTCTAGAATTTTATGATGTAAATTCAATAATGGGTGGAAACAAGCACACACGAAGTTGGCAGAAGGAAATTAGGCTGACAAATTCTGAAAGGAAAAGTAACCTGATCTGAAGATAAAGGACATTTAGAGCTAGATAGAGCAGTGAGAATATGGGACAGAGGAAAGGATGGGAGTTTTGAGAAAATAAAGAACTCCCTGGAAAATTGGAGAGAATAGGGGACTTATAATAGTTTGGGGTACTATGCAAAGGTATCCTCTGCCAGTTCTTTAGGAAGAGTTAAAGCCCATGGGAAGCAAGAAATAGAGTGGAAAGTACATTGGAAGAGAAACAAGACTATGTGAACTTGAGTGACAGCTGCACCATTGTCATTTCATCACCTTGAGGAATGTATTTAACCTTTCCTAGGCTAAGTTCCCCATATGTTTAAAAGCATAGGGGAAAAAGATTCATTACCTGTTTTCTAAAAAACATAGAGCCAGGCATAGTCCTACCCCTGTGGATATGGCATATGGTAAACTGATTGTTCATCCTCTATTTCTCATCCCAGAGAAAGTCAAAGCAGAATGAATTGAGAAGGTCATCTATTCTGCACCTTCCCTGCATGTGCCAGCGTCATCAGCAATACCAGTGTGGGAAGCACCATCTCCAACAGATGGCTTTGTGCCAGGAATTCCTACACACTATATCCTTAGTTGTAATTCAGTTGGTTGATATAACCTTATTAAACTCATCTGATTTTGTGTAATGGCAAATGAGACTATGTCCAGTTTAAGATAAGTAATGTAGGTTCAATGTAACCCAATATCTTATGGTTCCTTCTTTATAAGCATCCACTAGCCAGCTCAAAACCATTTCTAAAAGAAAAATTACTAGTTTCTGAAGAGGGTTTGGCTTTGCTCCAACATGTTAGGGAACACAACTAAAATTTCCCATTGAGTTTGTGATAAGGCCCACAGAGCATCCTGATGTGCCTCAGATGTTTTCAGTAGCACTGGATTCTCTGGGTCACGAGAGCCAAGTAGCAGCATTGCTTATATCCCAGTTGAAGCAACTGTAGATCTTTCTCCATCTCAAGAATATTGACACTATTGAAAAATTAGTTGAAATAATCATTAAGTCTGATATATGTTGCCTCCAAAATCCAAATAGTTTCATTAAATACTGTGCTTCTGTCTTAATGAGAAAGGACAAAATGTGCTCTAACTTGCACTTCTCTTGGGAAGATATAGCCTCATAGACTCAAGCATACACCAGCACCTTCACTGAAGTGCCATCTTCACATGGCACATGTATGTCTTGTTAAGCAATTAAGGGCACACCCATTGCCTGCTCACCTGGTCTTCCCAATAGGGCAGACTATATGCTGTATTGAGGAATTATGCAATGAAGAAAGTTTCTGAGGACAAATTCAAGGAATATTCTCATTGATATAACCCAAATCAAGATGGTTTGGGTACATTTATATCTCTGTTTGATGTTTTTTGCTTATTAGTTGGAGGAGGAATGACAGTGTAAAGTAAAATAGCTTACAGCTGGGTGCATTACAGGTATGCCTGTAATCCCAGTACTAGGGAGGCTGAGACAGGAAGTTTGCAAGTTCAAGGCCAGTGCATGATAACTTAGTGAGACAATGTTTCAAAGTTAAAAAAAAAAGGGGGGTGGAGGTGTATCTCAGTGGTAGAATGCCTGAGTTCAATCCCCAGTACCAATAATAAATAAATAAATAGTGCAAGGTGGCAAAAAAACCCAAAACTATAATACTATGCTAACAATCATAACACATCTGAAGTAGTCATTAAAATAGGAGCCATTATTTAATAATACTTACAGTATTAACACATTGTCATTACCTAAGATCCTTCTGTCTCAAAGAAGAGTTAAGTGGAAAGTAATAGAAATAACTGTCTTTGAATCTTTCAAGTATATGAAGATGGACTATTCTCTGCAGTTATTCTAGAGATATAATATTTTATTTAGTTCGAAGGGCTTTTAATAGTTTGGCTTTTAATAGTTATGATTCCATAAGTCAGGAGGGTAACATGGGAATTATGCCTATTGCTGAATATATATCTTTTCCATCTATTCAACAGTGACTACAGAATGAATTATGGACCCACTGGGTATACCATGACATAATGTCAGGGCTAAATTATCTTTACCACCTGATAATCACGTGTCTTATTGACCTCTTGACCACAGTACTGTTCTGATTGGCCAGTAAATACTGCTTTCATAGAACCAGCGTCCAATAGTATGCCCCCAAACTAGGTTTTTCTTAATAATAGAGCATAATTAACCTGAATTTGCCACATATCTCTTTGCAAAAGATTGAGGCAATTTAGAGTGGATACTTGGAAAATCATTACATAGTTTGCTATGGGCTAAGTGTTTGTCTCCCCCAAAATGTTATGTTTGGAAATTTAATTGCAATTGTCAGAGTGTTAAGTAGAACTTTAGCCAGGTGTGGTGGAGCATGCCTATAATCTCAGACCAGAGGATCACAAGTTCAAGACCAGCCTCAACAAGTTGGAGGGGGCCTCAGCAACTTAGTGAGACCATGTTTAAAATTTAGAAATGTAGCTCAGAGGTAGAGTTTCCCTGAGTTCAATTTCCAGTCTTGCAAGAAGGAAAGAAAGTAAGAGAGAAATGAGAGGGGGTAGGGAGGGGGGAAAAAGGGAGGGAGGGAAGGAAGGAAGGAAGAATGGAAAGGAGGAAGGAAGGAAGGAAAGAGGAAGGAAGGAAGGAAGGAAGGAAGGAAGGAAGGAAGGAAGGAAGGAAGGAAGGAAGGAAGGAAGGAAGGAAGGAAGGAAGGAAGGAAAATCTTTAAGAGGTAATCAGACCACAAGGGCTCCACCTTCATAAGAAGAATTGGTGTCATTAGGGGAAGAAAGAGAGGAGGGGAGAAAAGGAGACTTAAGGAAGAAAATAGACCAAATAATACTACATTACAAAATATCACTACCAATCTCACTGGCATGTTTGAGGAAGGAAGAGGAGTAGCAGGGTAGGGTGTGGAGGGAAATTCACGAAGAGATTTGTATGTATATACGAACATATCACTCACAATCTTGTTACAACATATAATTACATTGCACTAGTAAAATTCTAAAATTAGAGCCGGGCGTGGTGGTGCACGCTTGTAATCCCAGCATTCCAGAGGCTGAGACCGGAGGATCCAGGTTCGCGGCCAGCCTCAGCTACCTAGTGAGGCACTCCACAACTTAGTGAGACTTGGTTTCAAAATAAAGAATAAAAAAAAAAGGGCTGGGGGTATAACTCGGGGATAGAATGCCCCTGAGTTCAATCCCCAGTACCAAAAAAAAAAAAAAAAAAATTCTAAAATTATTCCCTCTGGATCTCTATGGCCCTCTTTCTTGCTTTTCATCAAGTGTTGATACAGCAAAAAGGTCCTCACTAGAGACTGGCACCTTAATATTGGACTCCAAAGTCTCCAGAACTGTGAGCCAATAAATTTCTGTTAATTATAAATTATCTACTGTCTAGTATTCTGTTACAGCAACACAAAACAGACTAAGACAGAATCCTTTCTTAATCATGGTTGGTTTGTCCCTCTCTAAATGGTTCCAGGTCAGGTTTATAAGTTGGCTGAGGGATGGTAACTATTTTGTATTTTGAGGGTTGAGTCAAGTCAAGCTTCTGTACATCAAGCCCTGAGTTACTGCTTTTAGATGTGCAAATCAGGTAAAATTTTAGTGGAACGTCACCCATTTCAGCTCCAGGAAACCCAGGATCATTTAGCTGTTACCAAATTTTTGTGTAGATCAAATTATTCTGCTTAACAATTGTGCTCTGCTGTTTTCAATGGCAGCATGCCTGTCTTGCTTCTGAACCCCTATGTTTATTGTAACATTTTTTATAATAGCCAAAATATAGAAGTAATATTAAGTGTCCATCAACAGATAAATGAGTAAAGAAAATGTGATATATATATATATATATATATATATATATATATATATACACACACACACACACACATGCAGTAGGATATCCCACAACCATAAAAAAGAATAAAATTCTATCATTAACACAACATAAATGAGCCTAGAAGACATGATTTGAAGTGAAATAAGCCAAGCATAGAAACAAATACTGCATTATCTCACTCATATATGGAAGCTAAAAATGTTGATCTCATTGAAGTGAAGCGTAGAATTGTGGTTACAAGAGGCTAAGAAGGGTATGCATGGAGGTGGAGTTAACAGAAGTTGATTAATAAGTACAAAATTATAGTTGGGTAGAAAGAATACATTCTGTTGTTCTATAGCAATAAAGTGACTATAATTAGTCGTTTATTGTATATTCTAAAATAGTTAGATGAAACTTTTGAATGCTAAGACAAAAATGATACATGTTTGAGGTGGTGGATATGAAAATTGCCTAATTTGATCATCACACATTGTAAATCTGTGTTGAAATACCATGTAATATCTCATAAGTGCCGGCATGGTGGCACACACCTGTATATTCCCAGTATTTGGGAGGCTGAGACAGAAGGATCACAGGTTCAAAATCAGCCTCAGCAACTTAGTGAGATTCTCAGCAACTTAGCAAGGCCCTATTTCAAAACAAAAAAAATTTAAAAAGGATTGGGGATGTAGCTGGGAAGTAGAATGCCTTTCAGTTCAATCCCCATTACCAGAAAAAAAAAAAAAGCCAAAATATCTATGTATGTGCAATTATCATGTATCAGTTTTTAAAAACTCAGCTGGATCTTTGTAGGTTTAACATCCTATAACTCATGAATTCCCTTGGTCCTAGAGGGATATTACCTTCTCACATCATACGGAAGAAGAGGCTGATCTCCATTACCCTCTATTAGTAATGGTCTTCCTAGGGTCCAGCATTCTCCCACTCCAGACTAAACAATGATGACATTCTGCTTAGTTCTGTGCCAGCTTTTAAATCTGAGCATATACAATTTGAAGATTATCTTCATAGTATTTTATAACTTTAAATAAAGTATTTTACCAGCAAAACAATTTTATTTCCAAAAGTCTGTACCTGATAGAGTGGGGAAAATAACTTATTTGTTCCAAATCATTTCATTTCACCCTCCTAAAATTTGATTGATGCCCAAATAAAATAGGATAATTTTACCACATACCTAGAGTACCATCTGTTGTAAAGAATAACACTCCAGTAATTCCACAAAAACTGTATTCAATGAGAAAAGTTAGAATCAGTTCTTCCAAAGTAGTGAGGGTTCTGTCATAAATTCAAGGGTGTTGTGGATAATATCTGCCTGTAATTCTCCTTGAGTATGACACCTTTTTTTCATACAGGGTCTGTGATTATTAATCCAGATTGTCAATTTGACTGGATTATGAAACACCCAAGATCATGTGACTTTGGGTCTGTTGATGAGATGACTGGCTTATGTAATCGCCGGCAGACTGAAGTTATGCCCTGAATGTGGGCAGCACTGTTCATCTAGGCACAGGACCTGGATAAAAAGGAGAAAGTTGCGTGAATAACGTGTGGTTCTTCCTGAGAAAAGTGTCTGCTCTCACTTGAGATATTGGCCTTCAGCTCTTTGAACTCAGCTTTCACCATTCTTTCTCTGGAGACTTTCCTGGCCTTTCCATTTTAGATTGGGACAGCATTATGAATTGCTCAGATTCTGAAACTCCAGCTCTTGAACCACTCAACCAGACTCCTCAGACTCTCCTCATGCAGGCAGCCACTTGAGACTACACTGCTTTAAATCATAAGCTGCTTTGATAAATTCTTTTTTACCATATAAAGATCATGTGAGCTCTGTTACTGTAGTGAACCCTGACTAATACAGGGACTGATGCATACTAAGGAAAGTTTGCCAGCACTTCTATCCATACTGCCTATTTTTACCTACACTCTCATTCTTTCATTGTTTCTCTGTGTGCCACAAGACCAGAAAGAAAAACAGGTAGACTCCAAGCCCCTAGATGAAATCATCTACCCCCACATTTTCTCCAACCCAATGGGGAAACACTATTTTAAGGTGACTCCAAAGGGCCCAGGACAGCCACCCTATGATAATCCATTTTAGCATATATGACACCCTAGCAAGTAGCTGGTACTCTTGATCTGCTACTGGTGTTTTATTTTCTTTATCTCAAGAGAGAAAATAGGTCAGCCAGGCTGAACATAAGCCTGTCAACAATTTGATTTATGAGGGCTGTGTCCCAGTTTCTCTCCCAAAACGTTAAACAAATAGGCTTTCATTCAATCATTACAGTTTTATTCCTTTGAGGCTTGGGGCTTTTAATCCTTAAGACATTGATTAAATCCCTGTTAGTAGTCACAAGTTGCGTTACCAGTAACCTTTGCAGAAATTTCTAAGATTGGAACCATCATGTAGAGACCTAAAAGAATAAGCAATTGGGGTAGAAAGATAAAATCCAGGTTTGCTGACATCCCAGTTTTTCCAAGGGATGCTTTTGGTGACATGGCTCAACTATACTCCTCGAGATGTTTTTGTTTCCAAGATATTTATTTGAAGTAGACTGGCCTTGGTTGCATGTACTCAAAAGCTATAGAACAGGAATAAGAAAATCAATGTATATTACTTAAGAATGAATCTCATGACCTTGAGTGAAGACATTTTTCTCCAGACAGGCATGTCACACCTTGGTAAAGGCCGCTGGAGCCAAAGCTCTGTACTTGGTGCTGCCCGCATTGTGAATGGCAATAGCTTCCCACACCCAGTTTTAAAGCCTAAATTCTTCTTCCAGTAATGTCCTTTGAGGGTTTTCAGCCAGGATGCTAGCCTTTTAAAAATCCATAATAAAGGCCTGTCAGATACTGTGTGACACTCTAACATATTACCCTAGCATTGGGATCAATCACAGAACAGGGTCTGAGTTTCAATATATCTTGCTGAAAAGATGCAAAATTTTCAGAATACATTATGGTGATGTTTGCAAATCCCACAGACATAAACTAGGAAATCTGCTTAGTGTACTTGCATGTCACCGAATCTCTGCCGGGCACCTTGCTGAATGTGGAGACTGTGCAGGGCCACTTCTGATGCAGGAAAATTGGAACAGGCAGCTCCACTGACATACTTCCCTATCTCCTTCACCCCACAAGACTCTAGGGTTACTGAACTTTGACCTCCTCATGTCCTACCAACCCCATCTGACTTCCAAATGTGATTTCGTCAGTAAGAGGAATAGTAGAAAATAAAAAGAAGACAAATCCCAGTTTTATCTCAATGAGAAGTATGGAAGAAAAATTTGTTTCTCTGGGAATTTTGATTTTGTTAATATTACACTATTTGTGTAGCCATTGCTCTTGCTTCTGATAGGATTTGATGGATCAGAAACTACCTTCCCAGATGTTTCTCACTCCTCTTAATTCAAAGCCTGTGGTTTTCCTAACCTTCAGTCTTGAGCTCTTGTGAAACCTCTCCTTGCTGGCCTGGAAGGGCATCTTTGCAAGGTTGCTAATCCTTTGCTTCTGTCAGGAATGCATCTGGAATGAGTGGATGGAAGAAGAGGAAACAAAGAATGAGCTAGCACCCCATCACTTTTGAAAAGCACATATTCCCTTGAGAACATCATCCAGCCCTGTACTTCTCTGAATTCAACACCCACAGCCTTCTTAAATGTCAGAGTCATCAATTATTTGCTGTTAATGAAGTCAGGGAAATGAAATTATGAAAGCTGACAGAGAGCAAGCCTCGGTGTCACTGTTTGTGATGACTTGGCTGGCATGAATGACCTATGCAGCGACTGCTTGCAAATTATTACTTTTCTTCTCCTGGTCTTTTGAAAGTTCAAAGCACAGACATGATAACTATTGCAAGGACATGGTCTGCCTCAGTGGTTTAAAATGATTTTAAAAGAACTTCCAAACTGAGGGCTATGAACCAAGTAAATATATTCTTCTGGTGTCTAAGGCAGTGACACAAAACACTCAGAAACAGAAAGTCATATATTTGTTGTATCTCATTCCATTACCACCATGAATAAATAAAGAAAAAATATAGATGACGCCATGAAGCTGACATCCTTCTTGCAAAGTGAGTTATGTCTGGGAATAAGAACAAAACCAAGTTATTCACAAGCACATTGTGATCAAATGGCATGTTATGCATGTATATTGAAACATCTTTCCCTCATTTACTCAGGAAATCAATAAAGTTTGTAGTAAGTACTCATAAGAATTCATCAAAACATATACTTTCCTAAGTGTGATGACAAGCACCTATAATCCCACAATTTGAGAGGCTGTGACAAGAGGATCATAGTTTCAAGGCCAGCCTCAGCAACATTTCAAAACCCTCAACAACTTAGCTAAATCCTGTTTCAAAATAAAAAAGGACTGGGAGGTATAGTTCAGAGGTAGAATGCTCTTGGATTTAAACCCCAGTACCAATAAAAAAAAATTATATACATTTCTCTCTTGCCAACAACCACAAAGTGAAAAATACCTCAAAATGCAGTGGCTCAAATCAAATAGTAATGAATACTCAAAATACAGTGACTCAAATCAAATAGTAATGAATTTCTGTCTTAAGTATAAATCTGTTAGTCAGTCAAGGGATAGCATGATGGCAGCACAGAAGTGGACCTAACCCCTTCCAACTCATGGCTCTTCCCTTTCAAGAGTGACATCATGGTCCAAGGTAACTCATCAAAGCATCCACATTCAATCCCATAGGAAAAAGGGCAAGAGAATGAAGAGATCATACCTATTCCTTCTTAAGGATATAACCTGAAATTTCAACACATGAAATTTGCTCATATCCTAGTGACCAAAATTTAAACAAATGGCTACTTCTAAACCCAAGGAAGTTTGGAAATTGTAGTCTTTATTTTGGAGCCTTCCAGGTCCCAAGCTCGTCTTTCTTCTGCACACCCCCATAACCAGATACCATCTTCAAATATTCAGTGCCTTCAGAATGGCCCCCTGCACTTTCACAACTACCCCTTAATTTGTCCTAAAACAATTGTCTTCCAAGGCCCCATCTCCTGCTTCTCCTTGTGGCTACTCTGTGTCAATAGTACAAATACATTTGTAGACAGCATAACACCATATTGAAATAATATTGAGATTTTTAGGAAAAGAGAAGTCTCTGGAGCAGTAATGTTCAGATTATCTTCTCCAGTGCTTTGATCACCCTGACAATCTTGATTCCCTTACTTGTTTGACAGTATATTGTGGAAAGCTCCTTTAGCTATGACACCTTTCAGTCAATTTTTCCAATTATTTTAATTAATTAAATTAATACTAACGGCTTCAGGCTTCAGTTTAATCCCATCTCCTCCCCGAAGTCTTCTTTGACCACTTCAAGTTTCACTGGCCATGTTGTAATTTGCATTTTTCTCAGCTCTTATAGTCATTTTATCCCATGATTCACACTTAGGTGCTCTATTAGACCAGCTGTTTACATGCAATGCCATGTGTATTATTAACCTTGCCTTTTCAATAATATTATCAATTCCTTGAAGACATTGGTCATTTATCATGCTCATTACCTGCTCAAAACTTCAGACCTGAGGCATTGATTTTTTTTAAAGTATTCAGACAGTGCATATTGTGTGACTTTTCACTGTGGAATCAAAACTAACATCCATGAAAAATAAGAAAGAAACAACTTATCCCAAAACATTAAGGTTGAAAGGTGAGTAAGAAGAGGCATATTGAATACAAACTGGGAGGGGGGGAGGCCTCCCTGGAACCATTGAGAAGTCAGAAAGCCCTTCAGACTGGCTCTACACATGGGAAAAGGTTTTGGCAGTAAATGCTGCAAAATAGTACAAGAAGAGGCCATTGTCAGGGCAATATCTGCCTTTTTTCCAGTCTTTGTATTTACAGTTGGAACTTGAAATGTCAGGTAGGAATTTTTCCCCAGTAACCCTTTTAATGGTTCTTTCACATCAAGACTTTACAGATTACAAAGGAATTACTTGAACATATGCATTAATTGAACATTATGGTATTAAAAGATTAATCAATTATGAACTTGAAATTATTTATTTATGTATGTGTGTATTACACAAAAATTTAAGATTTATGAATACTGTATGGTTATGATATTCACTATGACTCTTTCTCAGAGTGAACCAAGAAAAACTCTCATCCATTTATTGAAATAGATAATTCATCTATCTTCTTTTTTGTGTGATTCCATATCTTCATGACTTTTCTTGGACTCTCATTCTATGCTCTGTGTTTATTCATAGAACTGAGCATTTTATTAAAAGCCTGATATGCCAAATGCATGATGTCTTACCTCTTCATCTCCCTTTCACTTTTCCTCTTCTCTGTCCCCTTCCTTTTTCTCTTCTTTCTTTTTTCTGGAAATAATTGTAGCTACAGTATGAGTAATATAAAAAATTATCATTTTAGAGAATTAAATAACTTTCAGGAGAAAGTATATACTGTAAGATATACTGTAAAACATTCATCATTGTTCAAAAATCCATTTTTGTTTTCAATCTTCAACTATTTACTTATTTATGCATATATATGCACATATATGTACATATACATATACATATATATATATGCTTAAATGCACACACACAGACATAGCTCTACATATTGCAAGTGATGGTTACTTTGCCAAATCTATGTAGCTAAAATGAGCTACAAAATGCATATAGAATTATATCCATTTGCATGTTTTGAGACATGAAGTCCTGTACATAGAAAGAAATTATTCTTTTCTTCCTTTTTTTTTTTCTCTGTTCTACATTTTGCATTCTGGCCTACAGTGCAACTGCACTAATCGCTCCAGCTTTGGAGTGATACAATGCATTAAAGTGGCTTTTATGATTGATTAAATGCTCCAGCTCTGCTACTACATTTAATCAATGGCAGCAACCTGACACAGCTCCACTGGCTCCAAGGCATTGCAGATTAAGCTTCACACATTTTAGCTATTTCAGAACAAATTATAATTTTTGTAACTACAATATTTTTAGGGCTTCTGAAAGTGACAATTGTTTCTAGGAAAATAGGATATTCATTTTTATTCTAATCACTTAAAACGCTCAACAGTTTTGCAAAATAGAATTCACTAATACATGGCCTTTACAAAGGCTATGTTAATGTTAATTCCACCTTTATTTCAATAGTCTCTGGAAGACTTATACAGCAAAGAGTCACTAAAGAAAATACAAAGTTGGGCATGGTGGAACATGCTTGTAGTGCTAGTACTTGGGAGGTTGAGACAGGAAGATCACAGGTTCATAGCCAGTTTCAGCAACTTAGCAAGGCCCTCAGCAACTTAATGAGAATCTGTTTCAAAATTAAAAATAAAAATAGAACCTTAGGGGGAGGGAGGGGGAGGGAATGGGGAGGGAATCGGGGAAGGGGTCAAATGAGAATTGTGTGCAAATATGTTGTTAACAATTTGTACTTAACAAAGATGTATGCTATATTGCACGAGTTATTACAATAAAAATTTAAAAATAAATAAATAAAAATAAAAATAGGACTGGGAGTGTAGCTCATAGATAAAATGCCCTTGGGTTCAATCCCCAGAACAGAAAGAAAGAAAAGAAAAGAGAAAATATGAGACTCCAGCTACCAGAGACAAATTTGACAAGTCT
This sequence comes from Graphiurus murinus, assembly GCA_004027655.1. Lineage (NCBI taxonomy): Eukaryota > Metazoa > Chordata > Mammalia > Rodentia > Gliridae > Graphiurus > Graphiurus murinus. The sequence goes on from PVLC010003048.1 coordinate 54,005, forward strand.
TATAGAGATATTATGGAGAAAATTTTATCTGCTTATATCTCCCATGAAAGGCAAACAGGTGGGTATGTGCATCATCGTTCTTGGTTCTGATTCCAGAGAACCTTTTACTTTTTTATATACGGTTTTCCAGAATGAAGTGATAGATGCCCTCCCCACTCTCAGGGCCAACGTTTCTTCTCTAAGTAACTGGCCCAGACATACTTTCTAGGATTATAACAATGTGTTATGGCCCTTTGAGCAAAATTGTTAAAAGAGATCCAAGTACCACTACTCACCACCCTCTCCAGATGTGGTCTACTTTGATGGGATGTGTTTTAAGTGCTTCTCTTGAAATGTAATCCTCTTTGTTAGGTAGTAAGATGCGGGAAACTTAATCTGATTACTGTATTCAGAGATGGGGCCTTTAGGAAGTGATTAGAATTAGATACTGTCATTAGCCCTCCACCCCTCTCCCCATGACAGTGTAATCACCGTGGCTTTATAAGAAAAGTAAAAGAGATTATACAGATATACACATAGATACTCATACACCATCTCTTGTCCTGTGATGCCATGTGCCACCTCAGGTCTCTGCCAGCAAGAAGGCAATTACCAGGTACAGCCCCCTGCTCTTTGATCTTTAGAAAAAAAAATAGCCAAATTAGACTGTTTTTCTTTATAAGTAGACTGCTCCTGGTATTTTGTTATAGTAACAAAAATGTATTATTACATGGCCTAACATTTTGACATCCTTTTTTTTTTTCTTTGTGGTACTGGGGATTGAACTCAAGGGCATTCTACCTCCGAGCTATACCCCCAGCCCTATTTTTTATTCTTGATTTTGAAACCGGGTCTCACTAAGTTGCAGAGTGCCTCACTAGGTAGCTGAGGCTGGCCTCAAACCCAGATCCTCCAGTCTCAGCCTTCCGAAAGCTGGGATTACAAGCGTGCACCACCACGCCTGGCTACATTTTGACATTCTTGAGAGTGGGGGCCATGTCATATAACTTTGCGTCCCTTTCAAGAAGTACAATTCCTCGATCAGAGAGAGTGTTTAATATGCTTCTTTGGTGTGAATTTTGTGACTAAAATTTCCAAGAAAAATACTAAGAAAAGGTCAAAATGATCATTGGAAAGAAGAATCAATATGATTAAAATATCATCCTTTTTGTTTATCACACTAGAGGACACTCCTGAGTGAACTCTTACATTTCATTGGTTGTCACCACTTAAAATATTATGAAAATGGAAATGTTTTTAGGAGAAATTAGAAATAATTCCAAATAACCCACAAACACTGAGCAATCTATAAGCATGCACACACCAAGAATGTTAACACTATCCAACTTGGGAAACTAGAGCTGAGGAGAACTGAAACTAATGATCACAAAAAGTAACTGTTCAGTACTCTCCAAAATGTCAAGATATTAAGAGACAAAGAAGAATGAAGATATTGCTACAGATTGGAAGAAACTAAGGAGAAATATTAAGAAAATGCAATGTGGAATCTCTGGTAGGGTCTTGGGACAGAAAAATGGCCATTAGGAGAAAAACAAATGAAATTAAAATAAGAGTCTATAGTTTAGTTAATAGTATTATACCAAAGTTAATGTCCTACTTTTAATCATTGTATAATGGTTATATAAGATGTTAACATTAGTAGAAACTACTGAGGGGTTCATAGGAAATTTTCCATTTCTGTCAGCTTTTCTGTCAGTCTAAAATTAATTCAAAATTAAAGTTAAAATAATACATGCAAATATAGAATAAATAAAGTCCATTATTGTCAACTCCTGGAGAATTTTCAGGCAGCTTTCTGGATGAGTGTAAGTGGGCCTCTAGCTTCATTTTCTTTCTTCTCCCTATGGACTTGCATTAGCCTGGATATCTTTGTGGCTTTATTGATGGATGCCGGCAGTCACAGAAACAAAGATTTCTCCTATTCTTTCTCAGAAAGCACAAACTGATCCTCTTTTCCTTTCTCATAAGACCGAGGATCTTCCCAAAAGCCTGTTGGTTTCCTTCTGAAATGTCAGAGGACAGAATTGGATCATGTCTATTCTCAGACCAAAGACTGGCAAGAGATCACTGATACATTTAACTAATGAGAGTCCATGTTTGAAACAGGATGAGCTCCGCTTCTCTTGTGTAACACAGCTGCATAAGGGAAAGAGAAATACCTGGGTAAAGTCTAAACTCTGTTAGGGGGAAGTGGATATTTTAGAAGCAACCAAAAGTTAACTCTCATTACACGGTGGAAATGGTCTTGAAATTTGAAAGAGATAAGTGTTAAATATACAAAACACAGTACTACAAAGCAGAGTGTGTGTGTGTGTGTGTGTGTGTGTGTGTGTGTGTGTGGAGAGTGACAATCTAACATTGCAAAGAGAAATTGCTATAGGTTCAAATGTGCTTCCAGTTGAAGAGAATTAGTAAACTTCAGGTTTGTCCATGAATTACAGACCACCAGGCAATCCTAGATTTGGAATATTCTCACAGATATACACTCACCCAGGGCAGAAAGTTTCTCACCTTAGTAAGCAGCCCTTTCTTAAAATCTTTCACATATGCATATATGGTGTCAGATATCCTCGTTAGGAAGTTATATGTTTTATTTCTTTCATTTTTTCTTCTGGATTATAACTAAAGCAAGTGTACTCCTTTTCCTCACAACAGGCCTTCAAGTTCCAGAAGATGAATTTAACATTTTTCTCCTGCACACTACACAAAGTTGTTTTTAGATAAGTCTAAAAACTTCAGACTGCCATGGGAGTCTTTGCAAGAGAGAATCTTGCAAGGCTTAGAGATAACACTCACCTCCATCTTTGATCTTAGAAATAAAAGCACAGTTGGACCACAATTTGTCGGCGATCTGGACATTATATTAATTAATGCAGCCTCACATAATATGTTCAATGTGTTAATATTATTTCATATTAAGTTCCTTGGGGAGTGAGGGGGAATGAGTTCCCAGATAATAAACTGCTTAAATGTGCTGAATAATGATACAAATGTCACTTCCATTCTTTCTCCCTCAAATTCCTGCTTAGTGGTCTCCTGAGAGTAATAACAATAAAGCAAAGTTAAGAAGAAAGTTGGGGGGGAATTTAGCAGATGTTTAGCCTATTTGAGCCAGGGGACACGTTCTCCTACTGAGGCCCCAAACAGCCTTCAAACTGCAATAAAATAAACCTTGTTATTGTAGCTGAAGGAATCAGTCTGAGTTATTACCCTGCAGGCTTTAGGAATTAGAATATGCATCAATCTCTTCTGTGGCCTTGAGAGTAGGTCTAACTCAATCTTTGAGAGCAGAGATGAGAGGGAGAGACTGGAAAATCATTATATCCCACAAATCTGTTTCTCATGCCACACATTAAGGTGTCCTTTATACAAAACATGGTTTGTGAGCAGAGCTGCTTACACTGAAGGGTAAAATTCCTGGTTTCACAATGTAGAGCAACATGTTCCCATGTAGACAAAGAAAACCACTTTCTCCCAAAACAGAGTTGTAGTGATGGTCTGGTCGGTACTAACTGAATTGACCAAGTTGACTGATGGCTGGGGGCAGTCTCTGTTGATACCAGCTGTTCTGGCATGAATATTAACAAAGACCATCTCATTCTGAAACAGTAAATGGTATAGTCATTTGATATTGGTATATCCCAAATATAGCTCAGTATATTAGAAGTCCTATCATAAGGGCATATTACCCCCATTAAGGCCCTAAGAAGCACAGGACAATTACAACACAATTCCCTCTTGGCATTTGGGAGAATAAGTGAGATTCAGTATCAGACTACTTGGTTATAACAAGGCTGGCTTTAGAACCCAGCTCTCCTGAAACCCATTTCAAAGTTTTCACTATAAAATGTTATTAGAAACTGTTTTTGCTCCTTTCCTTTCCTGTAGCCAGATGGAAAGGGAAAAAAGCCCAGCTAAAGGGACTTTGTTTTTTCCTCAGTGTCCATTGATTTACTGAATTCTTCCTTCTTTTGAACGGAAAAGATAGTGTGACTTAAAAACCACATAGACTGAAGCTTTTTTTTTTTTCTCTTTGCTTCAGAAATTATCTTCTTTCACTTTTTTTTTTTTTTTTTTTGGTATGTGTGTATGTGGTGCTGGGGATTGAATCCAGAGGCATTCTACCTCTGAACTACAGTCCCAGACCTTTTTATTTCTTTATTCAAAACAAAGAACATATATCATTAAATTGTTGAGGCCAACCTCAAACCTGCCAATCTTGTATCTCAGCCTCCCAAGTACTGAGATTACAAGCACATACCACCACACTGGCTCTTCTTATACCTTTTAAAATACTATTATTATGTTATTACTTTTATTATTATTTTTATTTATTTTTTATTATTATTTTTTTTTTGGCGGTACTGGGGATTGAACCCAGGGGCATTCTACCTCCGAGCTACACCCCCAGCCCTATTTTTTTTTTTTATTCTTTATTTTGAAACCGAGTCTCACTAAGTTGCGGAGTGCCTCACAGCTGAGGCTGGCCGCGAACCCAGATCCTCCGGTCTCAGCCTCCCAATGCTGGGATTACAAGCGTGCGCCACCACGCCCGGCTTACTTTTATTATTATTAAAGCATATTTGGAGAACACAGGAAATATAGAGAAAAAAGGAAATATTTAATTTAAGAATATAGTAACTGGGGAGTCCATATAGAAAAAAAATCAGTTTTGTTGTTTATTTAGGCTGATACTTTTAGTTTATTTGCTCTTCCTAGAATGTCCTTTTTTCAGTTCTCCATTAATCAAAATTAAATGTTTTTAAGGCTTCTCTGAAACTTTTCTCAAAATCTTGGTCTGAGTAATTCTTCTCTCACTGTTGGGTCTCAACAACTTATTTTATTCATGGCACATTCTTTTTATGGCTAGTGCTTATTATATTGCAAACTTTTCTCTACAATGAGACTTAACCTTTCCAAGGAATGAAGTCTCATCTTCTGCCTCTTTATACTACTAGAAACAACACCATGTCTACCTATGATATTTTGAGGGCTATTTTTTGAATTTTAGCTTATGTCGATGACGACCATGGTAATGATGCTACTGGTGAAAGGATCACTAATTCACTGTCTAATCTTTACATATGCATTGCCTTCACTTTGTTTGATTATTAGCCTTGACCACATATCTTACAGGAATTTTAAATCCTGTAAATAATACCTGTGTCTGCTCAGAGAAAATTACATTCAGGCCTAGAGCTTCTCAGATATAGAAAGATGTTGATAAATTGCTGTAAATTCAGTGGAGAGTTGCTGGATTGATTAAGGGGATGGAGGATTTGATTTATGAGCAAACATTAAAAGAACTAAATATGTAAGGCTGGGCTGCACAGCAATTCTGAGTGGGCCTGAGGGATCTGACAACTGTATATTAGTAGCCAGTGGATGAAAACAGCATTGCAAGAAGAACCACTTAAATTAGAGAAAAGGGCCTTCAGTGACACTCAACAGGGATTTTAATTACTGGGGAATAAATGTCCTGATATATGAATTCAGTGCTTCTCAAGTTTTAATGTGCCCACAAATTACCTAGGGATCTCGGTAAGATATAGATCCTGATTCAGTGAGTCTGGGGTTGGCCTAAGATTCTGCATTTCTAGCAAGCTCCCAAGTCATACTGGTGTCACTGGTCCAGAGACAAAACATACTTAGCCAAGTCTCTTCTCTTTTAGAAACTTACAATTTTATTTTATTATAGAGTAAAATACTTTTCAGAAATGGGATAAATAAAGTATCAATAAAATATTCTGGGGCACATAAAGAGGGAGTTGGGGCACAAACAAGTCTATAAGAGTAGAAAGGTGAATGGTTTCCCCCTTTCTAGCATTCACACAGGGCCTGTACACTGTGATGAACTGCCTGGAGTCATTCTTTCTTCCATAATTATCTTTCCACTCATGCCAAATGACAGATTAGGAAGAAAGCATAGCTACCTGCAGGTTGTGAGTATAGGCTACCAGAAAGTTCCCTTTGGCTTCCCAAATATTCCCTGTACCTGTTGATTAATGTTTGGGATTCTACATCTACTGCCTGCTTCATTACTTTAGCTTAAAGATTTTTATATGCTTTTATTGGTGCATTATAGTCTCACATAATGTAAATCATGTTGACAGTGACATACATGCACACAGCACTTGATGCCCCCCCACACCTTCCCATTTTTCTCCTTCCCTATAGAGAGTACTGAGATTGACACTGGTATTTTCACATATGTACACATAGCCAAAGGTAGAAATTCCTTCAATGAACCTCATTCCTCTCCTTCCCCTTCCCTTAGACCATCTCCCTGGCTACACTGAGGTTTCCTCTCTGTTATCTGGAGTCCATCTGGTATCCATATTACTCCCTAGCTTCTGCATATTAGAGAACACATATGACCCTTCCTTTTTCTGTGACTGGCTAATCTCACAACATAATTTCCTCCAGGTCCTTCCATTTTCTTGAAAATGACATAATTTTATTCTTCTTTATTGTTGAATATAAAACACTAAAGAAAGAAATTGAAGAAAATCTTAGAAGATGGAAAGATGTCCCTTGCTCTTGGATAGACAGAATAAATATTATAAAAATGGCCATTCTATCAAAATTGATCTACAGAGTCAATGCAATTCCTATCAAAATACCAACGTACCTAGAAAAATCAGTCATAAATTTCATATGTAGAAACAAAAGACTCAGAATACCCAAAACGATTCTAAGCAATAATAACCAAGCAGGAGGCATTACAATTCCTGACTTCAAATTATACTACAGAGCTATAGTAGTAAAAACTACATGGTAGCCCAGCAGGGTGGCACATGCTTATAATCCCAGTACTTTGAAGGCTGAGACAGGAGTATCGCAGGTTCAAAGCCAGCCTCAGCAACTTAGTGAGGTTTTCAGAAACTTAGTGAGACCTTGTTTCCAAATAAAATGTAAAATAGGTCAGGGGTATAGCTCAGAGGTAGAAGGCTCCTGGGTTCCATCCTCAGTACCATGAGAACAATAACAAAAAACCACTATAGTATTTACACAAAAACAGACACATAGACCAATGGAACAGAATGGAAGATACAGAAACAAACCCATACACTTATAGCCAATTGATTTTCAACAAAGATGCCAGATACATACATTGGAGAAAAGATGGCCTTTTCAACAAATTGTTTTGGGAAAACTGGTTATGCATTTGATGGAACTAAATCTTTACCTTTCACCTGCATAGGAATCAACTTGAGATAAATTAAAGATCTGGAAGTTAGATCAGAGTCTATGAAGCTACTAGAGGAGGGCATAGGTCCAAATAAGTACAGGGAGAAACTTCCTCAACAAGACCCCCAAAGTTCAGGAAATTAAAGCAAGAATTAATAAATGAGATAGCATTAAATTAAAAAGTTTCTGCTCATCAAAGGAAACCATCAAGAGTCTAAAGAGTCTAAAGAGAAAGCCTATGGAATGGGAGATTTTAGCTTAAATCTCTTATACTGGAAACTCCATCAGCTATTTGTACTTAGGATGAATGTCTTTCGAATTCTTTCCTGATGAATCATAATAAAGAATAGAAAGATATCATAAGGAGACTGTGTCCTGGGAGATTTGACAAAGATGAGGAATGTGAGGATGACCCACCCATTGCACACCTAAAAATGAGATCCAAAGAGAAGACATACATTTTCCCAGGTGCCCATCTTCTTGCTGCTAAAATCAAGACTTCTAGATTTTCAGACCAGAGTTCTTTTTATATTTTTTTATTAATTGGTGCATTGTAATCATACATCTTTGTTAGGTACAAGCTGATAAAGGCATATATGAAGCATGCATTTCTCATTTAACCCCTTCCCCAATCCCTACCCCACTTCCTCACCCTCCTTCCTTCTCAAGTTCAGTTTAGTGATTAACTTTGATTTATTTGTGAAAGTACGTTGTCTTGTCGGGAGCCAGCCCTCGAGGCAGTGGGGTTAGGGGGTCCCTCAGTAGGTGTGGATTGAGACAAGGTCGCGAGAATACACTCACACCCAATGCAATGAAGAAATGCATCTATTTATTCCTTGTCAGTCACTGTTTTTTATACTATCTTTTACAATGAGGCATAAAGAACAGGAATTTTTACAGACTTGTTTTTTCTAAGGTTGAGTGGGTACATCTTTCCCATGGTATTTGATGGGATTAGGAAAACAGTAAAGGTTACACAATACAATACGTATATAAAAATTGTTTTAGTACAAAACAGTGTTAAAGGTTAACGATGAAGAGTCTCTTTTCATTAGTTTAAATCTTCACTATTTGTTAGCTAGTGTTTTTATCCTTTTCTCAGGCAGCTAGTGTTAGTTAATGTGTGGTAGAGTTCCAGAGAGACAAGAGGAAGTCGGCAAACTCTCTGTCTTAAAGCTTTCTTTACTCATAGATAAAATAGTAGACCTAAGTCTCTTTGGCTTAATTATATTGTTTCTATACCTGTGCTGAGAGAAAGCATAAGGCTGTTTAGTAAGGACGTAGTCCAGCTACTTCCTATGAATTAAACTTCTCAAGGAGACTTTGAGTAATTAACTAATCACTGACAATGACATCAGCATACCTCTACACATGTAACCAGTCAAATGAACAGAGTCAGGACACAGCCTCCCTCTCATCTTGTCCCACCCCTGCTGCATTTTATGTTTCCATTTGACACCCAGATTATTACACCTCATGACATTATAAAGTTTCACGCACTGGCTTTTTAGCCATTTTGTTGTACTTGAGATTGAATCCAGGGGCATTCTACCTCTAATCTACATTCCCAGCCCTTTTATTTTGAAACAGGGTTTGCTAAGTCTCTTAGGCTGCCCTTGAACCGGCAATCCTCCTGTCTCAGTCTCCCAAGTATTGGGATTACAGGTGTGCACCAACGTACCCAGCTTGTCATAGCTCTGTGATGTACATCTTCTAATTTGATTCTCATAATAATCTTTAAGATAAGTATTGTTATTATTACTATTTTCCATATTTAGACTGAAATTTTTAGTTTATATAAAAGTTAATATCATGCCCAATGTCACCTTCTATATGAAATTTGGGCCCTGATCTTTGAATTTCAAATCTCTTATGCTATTTTCTTAATAAAACATGTCCCATTTATTGCAGTCCCAAGATAAGAAAAGTCAGAACTCACTGTTTTAACCCAATAAAGTGAACATCAGTTGGTCGTGATAAAGTCTATTCTATGTGTTTTTGTGTGGTTTTCAGCTGTGTTTTTTTCAGTTTGCCTCTCACCTCTGGAAAATACATTTATTAGCAAACAATGATGAGGCCTCATATAACTGAAACTGATGCAAACAGTTATCAAAATTAATATTTTCTTCAATTCAATTCAATGGGTAAATAGAAAGAAGTAGAATGGCAAGGAAACAAAACCGAATCAATTTTACTTCAAAAATCCAATGCAGATCCTAGGGTCATTATAGATTCAGAGTGAATTCCTCATTTTCTGTCTCTATCTTTAGTGTAGCATACTGAGAATTCATGGCCATTAAGGTGTTGCCAAGGCTCTTTAAGATCCTCAGTCTACAGGGACAAAATCGATCATGATCGACAGGCTCTCCTCACTAAAACATAAAACAAATGTGGACACTAAGACAATGCCCCACATAAATTTGACAAAGAATGTGTTAATCTGGTTTAGATTCTCAATTTCTCATAAAACATAATGGACCAAATTTCTTACTCTCTCTATGTGCTGGTTAACTTAGTCTTTACTGAAAATTCTCTTCTAACTTTCTACCAGAACTGAAAATATCAAAGTATTATCATTTCTTTCCACTCAGAGGAGCTTTTGGATCAGTATCATAAAACCTAGTTATCATTTAAGGAGTACCTCCTAACCTACTTGTCTCTAAGTAAATATCAGATTAGCTCTTCTGTTGGTCTCTAACTGGCTGTATAGAAAGCAGGTGTTGCTGCCATAAAATAGCACATTTTTCTGTGTATGTTTCTCTGTATATGTTATGTGGCATTTTGTTTAAAGATGTAACTAGTCATGTTTTTCATGGCTACTATACATCTTAGTTGACTTACCTTGTTTTTTTTTGTTGTTGTTTTTATTTTTACTTTTTTACTATATCCAAATTACTAAAACCTAATGCCTAAAAGGTAACAAAAATACAAGTGGGATACTGTTGTAGATAGAATGTTATAGACTAGAGTATATGGGGGAAAATATGTCAAAAAAAGTGGCCAGGATCATGTATGAAGATATCAGAACAATAGCTATTGAATCTAAATATGAAACTGAGAGTCAAAGATATGAAACAATAATGATCATAATAGCTTCACTTATAATGACCAAACCCTGGAAATAGTATGACAATCTATAAGAAAATGGATAAAGTCAGGCATGGTGGCACATGCTTGTAATCCCTGTACTTGGGAGACTGAGACTGGAGGATCTGGGTTCATGGCTAGCCTTAGCTACTTAGTGAGGCCTTCCACAACTTAGTGAGACCCTGTTTCAAAATAAAGATTAAAAAATAGGGCTGGGGATGTAGCTTGGAGGTAGAATGCCCATATGTCAATGGGTTAAATCTCCAATACTGAAAAAAAAAGAAAAGAAAAAGAAAATGGAAAAATAATATTATTTACACACAAGGAATATTATATACGAAAATGTAAGATACCTAATACATGCAACACGGATAACTTTTGTATACATTATGTTAGAAGAAAGAAGCTAGACACACAAAAAAAATCAAAATGCACAATGTATGTTTCCATAATATTTAGTGGTGATGAGCAGGAGGGGAACTACCAACTGGAAATGAATTTAAGGAAGCCTTCAGGAACCTTAGAAGTATTTTATATTTTTCAGGTAGAAGACACATGGGTACATACATATGCCAAAATTCATTGAGCTTTATTTATGCTATTAGTGTACTTTATGTGATTTATTATGTGCATCATATATTGTTATGTCACAATTTCTAAAACATATCTGAAGGTGAAAGTAATTATAAATACAAAAACTGAATAGAACCCATATGCACCGCCCATCTTTGCTTCAGGACTTCTTCTGAAGGCCCAGGTTCCAATTCAGAAAGAATAATTTCAGGACTCTCAAAGATAATGACTTTCCTCATCAGATGGCATTTGGCTAATGAGCCAGGTTTTTTACAGAACTTAAGTGCACATCAGACAAATGTCCACTGGCCAATGAGCAAAGCTGCTGTAATTGTCTTTCTTCTGGGTATTATGCATATGTATAATTTTCATCATCAATGCAAATTTTTCTTTACTCACTTCAGATCTACTTCTCTATTTAAAACTGTAAAATTTGGTAATTTGCCATGGGAATTCAGGATACTTGTGAAAATGAGTAATGTCCCATTATGTTTTAATCACTTTTTATATGAGTTTTTATTTCTCATCTGTGGGTTGCTAGTTTATTAAAAATTGGTCGAGAAGAAAATTAAAAATCCTTAGAAAAGGATGGCAGAGTCTTTTTAGAGTCTTTGTAAGTGTAATACAAACCTACTCATCTCCCTTCCTACTTTTTTTTTTTTTTGTGCAGTACCAGGGATTGAATCCAGGGGCATTCTACCTATACCCTCAGCCCTACTTTTCTTTATCTTTTTTTTTAATTTTTTTTTTTCGGTACTGGAGATTTAACCCAGAGGTATTCTGCCTCCAAGCTACACCCCGAGCCCTATTTTTTATTCTTTATTTTGAAACGGCGTCTCACTAAGTTGCAGAGGGCCTTACTAAGTAACTGAGGCTGGCCAAGAACCCACAATTCTCTTGTCTCAGCCTCCCAAGTACTGGAATTACAAGCTTGCTCCTCCATGCCTGGCTCCCTCCTAGTAATTTTTAAGTTGAAACTGAATTCACAGCAATTTTAGCAAAATGTTGGATAAGGTATAGACTGAATGAACAAATTGAGTCTGAGGAGACAAACATAGCCTGGCCTGGTGACTTTTTTTTTTTTTTTTAATGAGAAAACATATTCAGCTGCTGAAATCACAATGATTCTTTTGAAAACTGATGTTGCTTAGAGTATTATGCAGTTAGTTAAGTTGCTATTGATTCAAGATAAAACTAAGATCCTTCTAACAATAATGCTAGGAATCTAATATCAATGACATACAAAGTATTGCCTGCAAGTGGGTTTAAAATACGAAGTTATTTCCATTACAAATCTCATCTTAAGATCTCTAACTGTTTCTTCAAAGATCTGCTACTTAAAATATCCATATCTCTAAAGCCAAATCCCTATTGTCTTATTAATGAAAGTACAAAGCATCAGATTTCTACTAGCTACTTACTTATAAAAAAAATTACAGTGTTCTTTCCAATGTTTCTGCAATGACTATCATAGTTCCAGCTGGTTATTTTCAGACAACTATAAAAATAATAAGAATAGCCGGGCGTGGTGGCACACGCTTGTAATCCCAGCATTCGGGAGGCTGAGACTGGAGGATCCGGGTTTGCGGCCAGCCTCAGCTACCTAGTGAGGCACTCCACAACTTAATGAGACCCGGTTTCCAAAAAAAAAGAATAAAAAATAGGGTTGAGGTGTAGCTCGAAGGTAGAAAGCCCCTGAGTTCAATCCCCAGTACTGAAAAAAAAAAAAGAAGAAAAAAAAAAGAAGAAGAATAGAAGCAGCCTAGGCATCTTCAATGTAGTAGTTTTTTTAGTCAATCCATTCATTTGTGTAGATATACTTCATTCCACCAAATTTATGTGAGACTTTTACTGTATGCCAGACCTGGGTTTTTAGAGATGCTGAGATGTGAGTAGAGCTTATAGTGAGGAGTAGAGAATTTAATCAAAATATCACAGTACTGAGCATGTAATTATGAACTGAGATAAATAAAAGCATAGGGTCCAGTGAGTCTGATGTAGATTGAAGTCTCTAAAAGTGACTTGAGCTGAGATTGAGTAACTTGTGATGGACAGAGATGGTCGAGTATGACAGCATTTCAGATATCATGATGCACACAGGTAGAGACTGAGATGGAGAAACATGGAGTTTTCAGGAAACCAAAAGAAAGAACAGTGAGCTGAGGACAGAGAGTAAGGAAGAGAGCAGAGTGAGAGGAGGCTGCACAGTTGTGGGAGGCATGCAAAGGATATTTTGAATTCCACTGCAAAGGGTCACCATGAAGGAGTCTTGTTAGAAGGAGGTTTTTAAGATATTTGCAGAGAAGAGCAAAAGCATTAAACCACAGTGAAGAAGACAAACTTAAGTGGAACAGGGTGGATGCAGAGACATGATCAGTGTGTATGATCATGTGAAAGCACAGGAGACTCAGTTATCACAGTGGCTACGGGTTTGGGCTCCACAAAGCTCATGCTGAAAGACAGATTTTAAATATATGAAGAAGAACAAGGACTCCTTACATATAGAACTGTTGATTACAGGGCCAAAAAATATAAGATGAGCCTAGAACATGTTCAAAGTAAGGAAAAGCTTGAGGAATGTCAGATACTTGACAAACATCCCTTCCATAGGAATCAGCTGAAAGGGGAAACCATCTGGCCAAGTCTCAGACAACTGAGCATGTTATTTACAGGACAATGATGGATTTTAATGCTTTCGAGTAAAATAAAGATTCCTAAATCCATTATTGATGTGAAGAAAGAAAGGAGGGAAGGAAAGGAAGGAAGGAAGGAAGGAAGGAAGGAAGGAAGGAAGGAAGGAAGGAAGGAAGGAAGGAAGGAAGGAAGGAAAGAAAGGAGGGATTGAGAAGGAAGGAAGGAAGGAAGGAAGGAAGGAAGGAAGGAAAGAAAGGAGGTGGCTAAGGTGTGTGTATGGGGGGAGGGGGATGCCAGGGATTGAACCCATGAGCATTCTTCCTCTGAAATATACCCCTGGCCCTTTTTATTTTGCTTTTTTAAAAACAAGATCTCACTAAGTTACCTTGGGCTGGCCTGGAACCTGTAATCCTCTCATCTCAGCCTCTCAAGTACTGTGTTTGAATCTAATTATGAGAAAATCTCCAACGAACTCCAAATAAGAAACACTCTATAAAATAATTGGCTTCTATTTTTCAAAAGTAAATGTCATGAAATAAAAAGACTGTGAGACTATTCCAAATTAAAAGTACTAAAGAAACAAAAAAAAAGTTAAATGTGATGTGTGATCCAGGATTTTCTTTGACCAGAACAGTCATTCTTGGGACAATATATTTAAATAAAGTCTGTAGATTATATAATATCACTGCAATAATTTTAATGGCCCTGATTTTTATACCCTAGTTATATAAGCAAATTCCTTATTTTTAGAAAACATACTGAAGTATTTGAGGTGAAGAGGCATCTTGTGACTGCAATATATAGAGAGAATAAGGATGGTAAAACAAGTGTAGCCAAATGTTCACATTTGGGAAGTCTGGATGAAGGGTAATAAAGGTTTTTTTTCTTGCAACTTCACTTTAAGCCTAAAATTATGTATAAACACAAAGATAACAGGAAGATATAAGTAATAATAAAAGGTGAAGCAAAACAGAGCAGAGAGTATCAACTTAGGATACACGTGTGGCTTGAGTCTTGCATACTGGACGCATGATCTTGGACCTGCCCAAGCTTCAGGTTCATAATTTATAAAATGTGGATATCTGTAGAATGTCCTTTCTTGGATTTTTATGAGAATTAAGTAAGTTATTACTCATGCATGCTCAAGAAATTAATCAACTTCAAGGTAGCATAATAGAGAGGAAAGCAAACAAAATTGAAATCCACTGGGAAATTCTGGGCAGCAGTTCCTGTTACCCCAGAGTGCTCAGTTCCGTCACTAAAACATTTTAACTCAGGCAAACCTCTTGCGGAATATTATGTTTCTAACTGACAATTTCATTCCTTCCCTAATCTCTCCCATAACTTCTTCAGAACTTCCTAGTCCTTGGTCTATTGATATCTGCTAAGTGATAAAGAGGAAAGGTATCTGACTACTAATTAATAGAAAACTAAAACAAGCACATCTAAACACAAAGTCAACATTATAAATAATAATGAAATTGGTGCTAGACATTTTTAGTACTTCTAGATAATGAGATACTCAGAAGTGGTTGCAATACTCCAGGTACTGTGTGCCTAACCAGCTCAGAGCAGAGCAGAGGAGTGACATCTTTGCAGCTGAATATTTTAATTCTATATATGTGATATAAGTTGGTCAGGATAAAACTGTAGTTTTGATGCCACTGAATTCTCTCTCCCAGAATTGTTTATGATTTAAGCCAGTTCTTTTGATGAAGAAGTAAATGTTTTTGTCCAAGGTTCAAGACATTTCTGAGGCTATCCATCCAGTAGAATTGTGGAAATGAAAACTTCCCTGAACTTCTGAAATCATGCTATATGGAAGCTTCTGTGTCTCCCCACACAAAAGGCCAAGCCAGTCAAGTAATTCCCCCTTGTACAGGATAGTCCCTTTTTATAGTTCTCTCCCTGGCCCTTGCAGGAACATATGCAGTCTTATTCATCATGTCATGTTTCAAGGAAGAAATCAGAAATCCATCAGCTTTCAGGGCCTGAGTGATGGCAGCAGGATCAGAAAAGCACCTCAAATTGGGGCTGGTAGGAGCAAAGTTGACAACAGCTCCTGAGTGGCTATTTGTTTTCCTTATTTATCGCCTGTCAGGGCAGGTAGGAAAAGGAAACCAAATAGGATACGGACAGAGTGATGCATCCTTTACTTATCCTTCCTTAGGGAACATTTGTGAAGAATACAAAAAGAGTCTCACTCTAGGGACAATGTACATTATCAGTAGGATGACTGCAAATTATTATTTAAACTTGCAGCCCCTTGGAGATTTTTTTAAAAGGCTCTATTAATAATTATTCCATAATAGGAGTAATCTGTCAGGACTGTTCCCAGGCAAATCCCACGATATGGTCACTACAATGATGAAGATATTGGGGAAAGATTTATTCTAATTTTACGAGTAACTGTCCAGATTCCAAGCCCTTTGCTTTAGAATATGGGAATATGCAAAACAGAGACTTTGGAGCTCCAATAGCTCAATCTTTTCACTTTCCCAATAAAACTAAGTGAGGCAAAGAGACTTTACTAACAATTAAATAAATGTGAAGTAAAGATCAAAAGTCTTTTGGGGTATTGTTAATTCAGCCAGGAACCAGGGATGCTTGCAACCCACTACAGAGATGAGGGAAATCAGTATAGCCTGCTCCTATGTGGTTACAAATCGTTTCTTTATCACTTTCATCTGAATATATAGACCCAAATATTATATCCAGGGCTTACTGCTCACTCACTCTCAGTGCTCAGACCATAATGCTTGAGTTATACTTACTGAAATAAAGGCCCATCTATGGAGCCAACAGACTGTTAATCCCATGAGTACTCATGCCTGTCCGGAAACTACAGCTATGTGCATAAAGTGAGAGGTTCTCTGGGGAGAAGCATGTGTCAGTGTGCTATGAGGAAAGATGGAACACAGCCCTCAAGAACACTGGAATGAAGGCTAACAAGGCTACCGTAGAAGCATACTGCTGTCTTCTGTCTTCAGGCCAAGAACCTTCTCTGTGGAAATCCAGAATCTTACTTCATGCAGGACTTCCCCAAGCATGCAACTGCCAAATTCTCTTGTGCCCACACCTCTCTGTGAGCACCCTCTGTCTCTGTCATTCCAGGTCTGTGTCTCCATTCTGTTAGAAGAGAAGTAGGGATTAGCTCAAAAGGCAGGAGCCTGAGAAGCAGCATGAGTCAGGGTGATGGGCGCTTCCCTCAGGTGTTCTGTAGTCCCATCAGGCAGTCTAGGTGCTACTTAATCTTCCTCTTCTTGTGTCTGGTCTGTCCTGGAATTAGGCCCTCCTTTGCCTATGAGTTCTACATTTTATATGGCTCCCCTTAAAAGGGGTATCTCTTCCCAACCTCTGGATCTGGAAAGAGAAAAAATAGGAAGAAGAGATTAAGAGGCAAGGAGGAAGTAATAATAGATGGAAGCAGGAAGGAGGAAATAACTCACAATAAAAAAGCATTACTTTTCAAACAGAGAAATTCTAAATTACACATTTTCTAAGTGAAAATCACCCCTTAGTAAATTTCTCGAGCAAATTATTTATAGATGGCTTTGTGCATTCATAGAAAAAGGAAGCGTCTAAGAATTTTCCCCAGTGTGACTAGAGATGCTACTCACATTTTCAGTCTGCCAGTAGATATAATGTGCAGCACCATGAAGGTTGTTGTGAACTGTGATGTGAGGAAAGAGGTAGAGAGTAAGCATTGTGTTAGTCATTTCAAGCTACTCTATCCAGGCAAAGACAAAATACATTATACTTACTTAACCTCCTCAGTACCATGGTGAAGCAAGAAGCTCCTTCAGCCTGTGTGATAAATACTATGAATACAAATCCAGTGGCCCCTTTCTGAACTTCTTGAGGCACTTATATTTCAGACTCTGATATTAAAGTTTTTCAAAGAGTATAATCTCTCTCTCTCTCTCTCTCTCTATATATATATATATATATGATATTATATATAATATAGATATAATATAGATATAATATCTATCTATATATATAATATCACATAGAGTGCCAGGTTTGATTTGAACATATTAATTTTACATCTACCTATCTATCTAGTTCCATATAAAATGGTATAAAACTATACATAGTCCCACTCAAGTTTGGGTCAAATTTGCATTTCAAATCAATATGCCACAAACTTATAAACACTTCTTGTTTTCATTTCATTTTAGATTTTGGCATAATGGATAAGAGATTATGAACTCAAGTTTACTCTTAATATTCTTTGAAACTGATTAATTTCAAAGGGAGCATTTAATACTGCATTACATGTTTCTGTGTAAGGAAATTACCTACCTTTAAATATGTTTTTCTTCAAAATTTCCTGGATCTTTTGACTGTTGATGGCGAAAATAAAAATGGCAATGAAATTATTTCTCCTGAAACAGTGGAGGAGAGTGTCAACAACATGCTCAGGTTTCTTGGGTAAAGTCCTGCCTTTGACCCTTAATAGTTCAATACCATTAATTAAGCAAGCCATTTAACCTAACCATGCTTCAGTTTTGTCTTCTGAAAAATGGGAATAAATATGGGTGCTCATCTCAAAAGAGTGAAAATTAAATAAGGTGATGCATGAGAACAATGCCTCGCACATTGTATGCTCCTCAACACTGGCTCTCAGTCAGTCTGATGGTGAAATAGTGGCCGTGAGATATGGCCTTACACATGGTATTGAATCATCTGGAGAAATTTGGGAAAACCAAAAAAGGGGCTGCTACTTGTAAGGGAATCTTTCACACTATTAAATGCTATTGAAGACTGAGTAAATATTGAAGCACTTCTTTACAATAACTCTGATTTAAATGCATAATAATTGGAAGGAGTTAATGTCAAGAGTTAATTTTTTATAAGAAAGAGAAAGGCTAGGTTTATGGATCAGTATAACAGCATTTCCCTAGCATGCTCTAAGAGAGAGAGAAAGAGAGAGAGAGAGAGAATATATCAAAAAGGAGAAGAGAAAAAAAAAACAAGAAAGAGGACATAGTATTAGTAGTCCCTTAAGAGCATGACATCATCAAAGAGGGAGACTGAGACAATCAATGTTTAATCTATTCACTGTACAGTTGTGCATAAGGCTGAGGGCTAAGTAACTATTTTTAACCTGTTTACTAAGGAAAACAACTAGCCTCATTCTTCAAGTATTGAAACAAAATTTAAAATGCTAGCTGTTAGTCTGGTGTGGTGATGCACACCAGTAATCCCAATATTCAGACAGCTGAGACAGAAGGATTGCAGATTTGAGGCCAGCCCCAGCAACTTAGTGAACCCCTCAGAAACTTAGCAAGACCCTGTTTCAAGCAAAAAAAAAAAAAAATAGGGCTGGAGGTATAGCTCAGATAGAATGTCCCTGCTAGCCATCTTACCCAAATGACACAACAGATTATTTTAAATTACTGATTATTTTGCATTTGCCCATTGATTTCATATTTACCTTGTTTTGTCTTTTCCAGTGTTACATAGTTAATAAGTGTCAGGGCTGGGATTCCACCCAAGTCTTCTAGTTTCTAGGTACTGTCTGCTTTTCACTACAACACAACTAAAGTTTTCCATCAGAACACTTTCTGGTCATCAGGCAGGAAATCCCTCTCTATGAGACAGTATCAAATCTGAGCATGGATGATGGCCAGAAATAGTGAGTTAGTAGAAGCTTTGAATTTAAAAAGCTCAGCAGTTGTTGTCATGGGCAAAGTACTTCTGCAGTTTACTTATCTATAATATTGGGGGAAGACTAGATGATAAAGACTCGATGACAAAACGCATGTAAAACGGTGGCAGAATGTGCAGCACATAGAAGGAATGGCAAAATAAAGGGAATCCTCTCTTACACTTTTCCCTGACTGTCAAAACTGGAGTTCCATTTCTTCTCCGCCTTACTGTGTTCCATCCCAGCAGCATTCAAAAATTTTATAAGACAGAAGAAATGATTGCCAAGAAAAGAAAGGACCACAGCAACACAAAAAGAGAGTGTGGATAGGATGGGAGGCAGAAAGAATGGTGGCCTTACATGCACTCTGAACACAACAAAACAAACCTTGTCATTTGAGGAGGGCAGTGCTGAGGCTTAGGAGGAAGCCGCTGTAGTCTCCCGATATCCTGTACCACTAATGAGGACACTGATCTTCTGGGGCTTCTTATCTGTACAATCACAATGACAAGATACTCTGTCCCTGATTCCCCTTGGCCCCGACCTTGTCAGGAATTTCTGCCTTTTTTGTAACACCTTCCATAGGCTCCAGAAAGTTGCTGTGACATGGAAGGGAGGTTTGGAGCTCAGAGTGCTCTTTGCACAACACTGACAAGCCCTAGTCTGTCAAAGAGACATTCAGGCCCTTAAGCACACAGGCAAGAGGACATCCTGTCTCCTGGCTGCCATAAGACCTATAGCAGCTACTGCTGAGGAATCCATAGCATCAGCAGGGGAAATATCAAGAAAGGCATGGTCCTAACACTGGGCAGGTGTCAAGTTGGTTTTCTTCATTAAACTGGAAACTGTGTCTTCACCCAGCACTGATGTGTCATTTGTCACCTCACTGTATTTTTGCCTATTTCCTACCACTGTCACCCCTCACCACACACCAACACAGCTTTGGAACAGTACACAGCATTGCCTGGGTGGCATTGTCAGTACTGCTGAGCTATATCTGACTATCCCTCCACAAAGATAGAATGAAATAGTTAATTACAAATGAGAGATTTTAATGCAAAGGAGGGGCAGATCAAAATAGCAAGGATTGGTGACAAATTTGAAAATATTACTGATAAATCATTACAAATGATGATTAAGTAGCAAGTCAGAGACTCATCAGACAGAACCTTGCTTCTAAAAGTCAACAATTTATGAACATGAGTTGCTATTCTTATACACGCAGACTAATAATTCACATTCAGTGAATAATTATCAAATGCAAGCAAAGTAGTGTGGAGAATAAAAATATAAACTCCTAAAGGTCAATTCCAGGGCATACTTCCTGGGTACAACATAGTACACAAAAAAATAGTGACTATCATAATATTATCAGTTCTTCTCCATTAGCAAATCTTCTATCAAACTAAATTTAACTCCTTTAATATCACCCATCCAAATTCATTGATAATGTTTTTGTTTATTGGTGATGTTTTAAAGGCATATACTTTCCTGCCATGTTAAAAAGAATCTACTAAACCTACTTCAGCTCCACCTGACCTCTGTTGAGTAGTGATCAAGATCCCTATGTGACTTATGGAGACAGCCAGGGCCCAACTTTTGTGGAATTTATTATTTATTTATTCCCCACCTCTTTTATTGATGTGCTTCTCCCAGAAGTGTTCTTCCTCTACCATTTTTAAAACCCATGCACTATGAGGGTGAACTCAAGATCTCCCAGATAGCTCAAGTTTTCTGAAACTAGGTAACTCTGCAGGCCAACATGAAGGAGAAGGGAAGAGGACTTTAATGGAGGGAATTTCACAACCAACCCTAAGGAGGTCTAACATTTGGCAAAACATGGCCACTAGAGAATACCCCACACAAATGCATTTTGTCACTGGGAAGATAATGACAGAGCATGTTGCATTTGTGACACAGACACACACTAACTGAGCCCAGCCTTGGAGACAAAAACGATGGCCTAGCAGGAGCTAATGGTCTGCATGATGCACAGGGCTGGGGTATCATGTGCTTAGAGTATATCTCCACATAGCTCACATAAGCCCCTGGACTCCATTGTTCCTAATCGTCTCCCACTTCTCCCACTGCAAGATGCCACATCGATTTAGACTCTAACTTTGCTTCCAGACCTCCTGTGATGGCTGCCTGCTCCGTCCACGACTTTAACACAAATGCTGCCTGTAGCTACGACCAGTTCTGACATTTGGCCATCTGTTGAGGTCAAGTTTTCCCAGAAGCAGACTGGAATCCAAGGGTTTAATAAAAAGGGATTTATTAAGAAGTGTCCCTGAGAGAAAGCAGTAAAAGAATTAGTGGATCCAAATAAGAAATGAAAAGAAGCCAAGCATGCCTCAACGAGATTCCACCGAGAGCCCTGGAATATAAATCAGACCTCAATTTGTCTCACCTTGAGATGAAGGAGCTTCTCCCACAGCCAATGCCACTTGCTATGGTGGCCTAGGGGTCAGTGTTGGGTGCCGACACTAATTCCCAGGCATTTTATACTCTCCAGAGAAACAGATATTTTCAGTACCCAAGAATGACACTCACAAGGTCACAGGTGACAGCTATTAGCAGCACATCTGGCAGGAGCTGGGAGGAGGGTTTATAGATCTGCTAAAAAGGATCTGAGCTGATGTATGTGGGCAACAAAAAAGTGTTCCTTCCTCTCCATCACTCAACACATCACTCTAGGAGTACTTACTAACATCATAGAGCTATATGGACAAACTGAGTGAATTTCACTGTGTGCAAATTCTATGTCAATGCAGGAGAATTAGAGAGGAAAGAGCAACTAGAGACAATATGGAGCTGGTCTCTGGAGAATGTTACATAAATGGGGAAAAGGGCAGAGAAATGATTGGTATCTTACAATGAAAGCAGGGCTTTAAATGAGAGCCTTTTTTAAAATGGAAGAATGAACACTATTTTGTTTGCTGGTTTAAACAGCAATAAAAAGAGAAGGAGAGCCGGGCGTGGTGGCGCACGCTTGTAATCCCAGCATTCGGGAGGCTGAGACTGGAGGATCCGGGTTCGCGGCTAGCCTCAGCTACCTAGTGAGGCACTCCGCAACTTAGTGAGACCCTGTTTCAAAATAAAGAATAAAAAATAGGGCTGGGGGTATAGCTCGGAGGTAGAATGCCTCTGAGTTCAATCCCCAGTACCGAAAAAAAAAAAAAAAAAAAAAAAAGAGAAGGAGAGTTATAATGCAGGAAGAAGAGGAGAGAATTACAGGCATGATGATATAAAATGATGACTTTTCACTGAACCCCTTGGATATGTGGGGTACCATATTGCATATTGTATATATAAACTCATGTGTTCCCTTATCCCCTCTTCCCTATCAAATAGATTATTATATATACCCAATTAACAGGTAGAAAACTGAAGTTCCAGAAGATCAAGTGCATTATCCAAGACTACACAGCCAGTATATACCAGAGCAAACGTTATATTTTTCTTTGACTCAAAAAATATTTTCCCTCAATCTAGACTCCAATCCACATAACTTTATTACTGACTTGAATCTTCCAGTCTAAGGTTACTGTACTACCTAAGGCAGAACATGATTCAATCTTATAAAATCAATAACTTTAACTTTCTTCAGGATACTTAGTCAGCGAGTGAAACTCCAACTCTACCTCAGACCATCAGTAAAGTGCATGTGATGCGCATATAAAATATTTAGGCTTGAAAACTCCTGAGACCCATCATCCAGGGAAGATGCTAAATGGTTTTATTCAGAAAATATTATGACAGCTACTATTCTACCCCGGGAGAATACCTTTCCTCTTTGGACCCTAATGAAGCTGTTAATATCCCCTCCAGAGATAGAGTTTTAAATATCCCCAGTGCTATACAATATGAAAGAAAGTGAAATGCTAACATGGGCATGGTACCCAGCAGAGAACAGGGCTAGAAGAGAGCATCACATTGAAATTCCCAAGTTGCTCCCTAAGTATACTATTGGTAAGAATTCCATGTATAAAGTAAATGTTATCAATTACAGATTTACAAACTGAATTTTTTATAAATCATAATCTAGAATTTGATACTAAAAACCAAAATACTAGTATACCTTGGTGTAGCCTCCAGAATAATGTTCCCATCCCAAGCATTTCCACATCTTAATCCCCAGAAACTCTGAATATGTCACTTTATGTAACAAAATGACTTTGCAGGTGCTATTAAGTTAAAAGTCATGAGTTACAGAAATTACTTCTAGAGTGTCTCAGTGTTATCATAAAGTCCTTTACAAAAGAGAGGCAGGAGGGTCAGAGTAAAAAATTGGAAGATGCCATGTTGGTGCTGTCTTGAACATGGAATTAGGAACCATCAGTCAAGGCATGCAGGTAGTTTCTAGAAGGTGAAAAAAAGGCATGAAATACACACACACACACACACACACACACACACACACACACACACACACAGCCTCCAGAAAGGAATAGAGCTCTGCCAACTTTCATTTTAGCCTAGTAAAACTCATTTTGGACTTCTGACCTCTAGAGCTTTAAAATAATTTATTTTGCTGTTTTAAGCCACTGAATGTATAATAATTTATTATAGTATCCAGAAGATGCAAATACTCTTGGCATAGAACAAGAATTGCCAGGAACCTAAAGAAAAATGCTAAGAGATGAGAAAAGAATATTTGAATGACAGACATTTTTTTTTTGGCCCAAGCTGGAGAGAAACCTGAAATTAATGCCAGAGCCTAACAAAAGGTAAAGGTCTTCATTTGAGTGCTCCTAACTGCAGATAAGGACTCATGTGCGGGCAGCTCATGTAGGAGGCAATGTCAGGAAATGAGAGTGAAAGAGAAGGGAAGACTGGAACAGGAAAGGAAGAGGAACCACAAGAATACCACAAAAATATTCTATAGAAATAATACATTTCAAAGTTTTAGAAATAATTATCTTCAAGATTTGTTTGCCTTTCTTTCCTGTGAAACTGTGGATTGAAACCAGGGATGCTCTAACACTGCGCTACACCCCAACCTCTATTTTATTTTTGTTTTGAAATAGTATCTTATGAAGTTATCATGAGTGCTGTTCTTGAACCTGTGTTCCTTCTGTCTCAACCTCCCAAGTACTGGGATTTCATTTATGTACCACCATGCTAGGCTCTATTTGTCAGCATTTTCTACAAATACTATGCATTTCTTTTGTAATACGATTCAAAATAAGATTTATAAAATAAAAAGAAGTCCACATTATGGCATTTGTTATCTGCTTTGTAAAATGCTTTTTAAGGTGACTGGACAGTATAATCTAGAGATGGCAGAGTCTTCATAATTTCAAGTGATATGTCCTGAGACATTGGAAAATAGTAGCCTAGCCATCACAATTTCCTTTTAAAACACAACAGAGCAACACACACACACACACACACACACACACACACACACACACACACAAATGTAAGAATATGAATTCTGTATGGCTTTAAAATTACCTCATGGAATTAATAAAATGCATTGTGGTTAAATAAACCGTATTACATTGTTGCTCCAGTATCATCTGACACACAGGTTCTTGATCAGAAAACCCCAGCAGTGACACTGTAGAGCCCACGGGGGTATGAAATCAGATGTGTCCGCAGCAAAGAAGAGGAAAGAGCAGCCCAGGTAGAGTGAAATGTGACTGGTGGATGGCTGATGGCTGCTCAGCTCTCTTCTCATGTCAGCACACAAGGCAAACCATTTTTTTCCCCGTAAACTTATCCAAACCCATAAAAAAGGACCCTGTTATACTGTGGTGTTCAGGCATCCTCAACAAATCACTTTATTGTTAACATTAAGTCCTAAAACAACGTATCCACCATACAGCTACGGATATCCCCTGCTGATGTGTGCTGATTAGATAAGAGTAATGAAAAGTATCACTTTGGTCATCATATTTCTGTTTTGAAATGCTTCATGTTTTACATGGACTTTTAAACAACTTTTTCATTAGTTTCCACAGTGTATTTGACAGATCAATTGAAATGCTCTAGAATATATAAGGTCCCAGTCAGCCAGTGAGTTAAAGGAGTTTTTAATGTGCTGCTACATTGCCAAGGCTGCATGACTACTGTCCCTTAAGCAATAAAATACATCAACTATTTACATAGCATTTCCATTATATTAGAAGCTAGATGTAGTAGTGAACACCTGTGATCTAAGTAACTCAGGAGGCTGAGTCAAGAGTTTGGCAAGTTTATACCCAGCCTGGGCAACTTAGCCAGCCCCTGTCTTAAAATTAAAAAAATATGAAGGGCTGGGGATACAGCTTAGTGGTAGAATATACTTGGGTTCAATTCCCAGCATGTCTCTCTCTCTCTCTCTCTCTCTCTCTCTCTCTCTCTCTCACACACACACACACACACACACACACACACACGCACACACACACACACACACAACATACATACAATAAAAATAAGTTAATTAAAAATTAAAGTAACCTAGTATACAGGAAGCTGTGCATAATTGATATGCAAGTACTACACTGTTTTATGTAAGGAACTTGAGAGTTTTATTCTCAGGAAATCATAGAACTAATTTCTTACTGATACAAAGTGACAACTCAAATGGCAAAAGTCATATTCTTCTTAATTTCTTAGAAAATCAACAAGCAATTTATGACATATCCAAAAGTTGGAATTTTATGAAGTTACTAAAAACAATGTTTCTTTGAGGTTAAAATAACATGAAAATATCCTTATGTTACAGTGTTAAGTGAAAATTTCAGAATTTAAAATTATATAAAGTACGATCACAACTATGTAAAACAAACAAACCACATATTTTCACAGGGAATCTCTAAAGAAAAACACATTTGAATGTGTTAGCTTTGAGTGATAGATGCTTGACTTTTCTTCCAGTTTTTATGTAGTAAACTCTCTATAGTAAGTAGGCGTTATTTTTATTATAAAATAAGCTTGGTTTCTAAACTACAGAATATGAATTCTGTTTGTGTTTAACTATGAAACTGACAACTTCTATGACAAATGTGTTAGATGTGGCACCCAAATATTTAAATGGATCACAAACAAAACCAGTATTACTACTAATGTATTATATATGCACAACTCCTTAATGTTTACAAAGGTTTTACAGATACATTATCTTAATCAGTTCTCACTGCTTTAAACCAAAGATTAAATAAGTGCAATTGAAAAAAAGTAGAGCATTCTCAAAAATTAGTCACACTTGAAACTGAGCATGGTGTCGCATTCCTGTAATCCCAAAACTTTGGAGGCTGAGACAGGAGGATAACAGGTATGAGATTGAATTCAGCAATTTAGCTAGACTCTACTTCAAAATAATAATAAAAAGATGTAGGGATGCAAGTCCGGGTTGGAGATAGAATGCCCCTGAGTTTGATCCACAGTACCAAAAATAAATAAGTAAATAAATTGGTCACACTTATCCTATTGGCAATAACTTGCTCCTTCCCTTTGATACCTTATAAAATCTGATGTTTAGTTAATGAAGTTGTTATCCTCTTTTGTGAAATCTTGAGGATACACAAAAAAATATAGAGGGTAGTTGGAGTGTCTTCCATTCTATTTTGCTCATCATTCTATAACAGTGCAAGCTACATCAAACCCTTAAAATATTTGCACAATGGAGTTCCCTATCATAGTTTAACTCTTCCATGGCCCAGTACCAGTGGACATCACAGTCAAAGTAAACTGGGAATATTAAACTCTCTCATCTTTAAACATCTAGATTGGCTTCCTGTCCCTCCACAAGGCTTAATAGGCCAATTGTGCATCAGAGGACCTAAAAGGATCCACACGCTAATCTATAGACTCCTAAGCACTCAGTAATAGGTGAAGATGCATCTTGAAAAGTTGTTTTCTTTGTTGTTTGTTTTTTTAATTTTCCAAGGCTTTGCTTTTTCTCAGCTTTATTGAGGTATAATTGAAAAATATATATTATGTATGTCCAAAGTGTACATAAATGTAATGATTTGATACATGTTGTACATTGTGAAATGACAACATAATCAAATTAATATATCCATCTGCACATCTAAGTTACCATTTCTGTATGTGTGTGTGTGTGTGTTTGAGTATGCACACACATGTTGAGGATGGCAAGGTTTATCCAGGCTCTTGATTATAGAATAGCTCCTCTGGAGTGATATAAAGCACTGCCAAGTCCTTTGAGTTTTAAGCTGTTGCTCGTAATAATTATTCTAGTGAATAATTTTGTTTATAAGGAAATTTATACTTATGGCTAAGCATAGTGGAATCTATAATCTTAGTTTGGATCTCAGCTATTGTATACTCAGACAGGTTTAGGTAACTTCTGGTTTTTTTTTTTTTCTTCACCTATGGCTTTTTACAGCTTAGTTAATGTTTAACCTTATTTAAGTGATATCTTAAACATGCTTTATACCAGTATTTATTAATTTGGGTTGATTGTATGACTGTGGTGGATGGATAGCATAACATTTATCAGCCCTGTTCATAGTACAACTTAGCTGAACCAACCTTCCTTCCTTCCTACCTTCCTTCCTTCCTTCCTGTCTTCCATTCTTCCTTTAACTCAGAGGCATTCTAACTTTGAGCTACATCCCAAGCCCATTTTATTTTTATTTTTTGTTTTGTTTTTAAACAAGGCCTTGCTAAATTACTAAGGCTGGCCTCAAACCAGCAATTCTCCTGTTTCAGCTTCCCAAGCACTGGGATTGCAGGCATGCTCTACTGTGCCTGGCTTGAAATTTCGTTTATACGATTCATTTTAATCACTGTTTTATCCCATGGTGTTCTGGTTGAGCAGGGTGTTACAAGCTACTAAGCCTGTGTTTGATACCTGCTGTTTTTGATCACTGCGATATAAAGGGCATTCTCAGTGAGGTGTAGATGTCCGCCTGTGTAATTTTGCTGTAAATTAATAAAAAGGCTGGGACCAAACCTTCATATATACAGGGTTTAGAATGCATCTAAGCATTTTCAGTGTTTTGCTTTATTAATTTAGCTACAGCAACTAATATTTTTCATGTTTGGTTGAAAAATATTGTTTGATTATATTTAAGTGCTGTGTGAGTGTTGATGGAATTTTAAGCAGATATACAAAGGGGAGGCTTCTAGCCTATTAAGCCTAAAATTTTCACTGAATTTTTAGTTTTGAAAATTGCTTTAATTGATAGTTTGGCTACAATTTTACTACAGTAGAAGTAATTAAAATGGGGAAGAGGAAAGTCACCTTCCCCAATAAGACTCTGGCTTATATTTACTCTGAGCAAATTTCAAGTAAACAGTACTCTGTGTTTCTGACATAGAGAATATAGTTGAAATGTTTTTATGAGATGAATTTTATTCTTTGAGGCTCTAACTTTTTTTTGAAGTCCTTCTCTGATGGCCTTCCCATATTCTGAGCTCTCACCCAGCTGTTCCTGGCAGTAAGTTATCTATTCTCAATGGGCCTTACTCTCAGCTGCTAAGTGAATTCTTTGCTAATACATTAGCTAAAAGGAGTTTCCTGTTATACCTAAAAAGGATTTGTATTTTTATAGGGCTCTACTAAAGAGCATAAAAGCCGGGCGTGGTGACGCACGCTTGTAATCCCAGCATTTGGGAGGCTGAGACCGGAGGATCCGGGTTCGCGGCCAGCCTCAGCTACCTAGTGAGGCACTCCACAACTTAGAAAGACTCGGTTTCAAAATAAAGAATTAAAAAATAGGGCTGGGGGTATAGCTCGGAGGTAGAATGCCCCTGAGTTCAATCCCCAGTACCCCCCCCCCAAAAAAAGAGCATAAAATACAAATTTCCAACTATTTATCTCCAACTTCCCATCCTTCCAGTGCAAAACTCATCTTTTTATCCATTCAGCTTAACTTCTTTCCAGTCCTCTCATCCTTTGTTCTCACACCAGGACTCTAGAACACCTCCTCTGTCATTCTGTTCTTCCATTAACCCTGTCCATTTGATTTCTCCATTTCTTAAGCACTTGGGAGGCTAAGACAGGAGGATTGCAGGTTTGAGGCCAGCCTCAGCAACCTAGTAAGACACTCAGCAAATTAGCAAGATTTTATTTCAAAATAAAAATAAATAAATATTATGGAGCTGGGAGTGTAGTTCAGAGGTAGAACACACCTGGGTTCAATCCCCAGTTACTTACACTTAAACACACACACACACACACACACACACACACACACACACAGGAATAAATGAATGCATGAATGATTGATGACAGCATTTCTGTTATCTTGAGAGCTTTTCCCTGTGGGAGGCAATTTCTGCTTAGGTATCTTAAGAATTTGCATCCCACCAGTCGCCTTCCTCCTGAATCACAATGGCTGTAAGAGAAATCAGTTGCATCATAAATATTTTCATATTTTTAAATTAAAATCAAACAAACATGCATTTTGAATAGACAACTACAAAGTTTAAGTCATTAAATATTGTAATTAAACGAACATTACACCCAAATTAATTTCAACTATGCAGAATACTTATGGGAATGTAATTAATCAAGTATTAGTATTGCTAGCTGGACATGTAGAGGAAAGTAGAACACAGGAATCTAAAAATTATTGCCATTTGTTTTATTAAAAAATTCCATTTATCATATTTCAGGTCTATCCGCATCCAATCTATGTGAAAAGGGTATACTTTTAAATTATAATTAGGTTTATTGATAATAATGCAATTAGCAAATTAATTTCTGGAGTTTCCTAAGTAATAAAAGTTGGACATTTTCCTTCTCCTCCCTGAACACTCTTAGATACCCTTTTGAAAAGGAAAAAATTAATTCCCTTCCTTCCCATTCTGTTGTCTACTATACCTATACTCACATTTGAAATTAATTTTTGAATGATAAATGGTAAATACGTGCTGTGGTTTGGGTCTGGAATGTTTCCCTAAAGCTCATGTGTGGAAGGTGTGTCCCCAGTGCAGCACTGTTCAGAGGTTGGGCACAGCTAGAAGAGGTGGGTCACTGGTCTTGGGGACTATATCTGCCCCTAGTGACTTCTTCTTTGTGTCTTCTCTAAGCTCTATGACAGAAAGCAGAGTTTCTCAGCCATGCCTTCCTGCCACACTTCCTGCCTTGGAGAAGCTTTCTTCCTCTAAGTTGTTCTTTGATCACAACAATGAAAAAATTCACTAAAACAATATGTATATATATAAATAAATATATATATATGTAAGTATAGAGAGAGACAGAAAGAAAATAAAACTCTGTGCGTGTATGTGTGTATGTATAGAAAGATGAGAGAGAGAGAGAGAGAGAGACAGAGACAGAGACAGAGACAGAGACAGAGAGACAGAGAGATAGAGAGAGAGGAGAGAGAAAAGAGAGGCATCTTGGGTACCAGATGAAGCAAGAGTTTACCCCAGGATGTCTGCTTAATGAATCCCTGTCTTATCGATTTATGCTGAGCTATTTAGCCCATTTTCAAAATATTTCTCCCACATTTTCCTGCAATGAGATTACTCAGATTTTAATTGGGGTTAATAAAAGCAAAGACTGCTTAGAGAATTGAGGGATAAGAGAGGAGGCTCTCACCCATGGATATGCCAGTGCCACCATTGGGAAAGCAATTTGACTTCATAAAATGAATCCATATTAAAATAGTTAAGAAGCTCTTGATCCTCCAAACTCATGATTAATTCCTTTAAATCAGCAACACTGTTGCACAACCATATTAAGTTGATTTGGAGATAATTGGGGAAAAGAAGCTGGATTTTTAGAGAAAGCAGATCAGGTTGGAAAAGTGAAGTGGGCAATTGTCAGTGGGAAGCTTTGTCAAACGGCATTGTTCTTAGCAATATTTTCATCTCTTCCTCCCCTATAATTATGTCCATGTAGTCTAATTCCTCTCTCCCCCCTCTTATATTTTACAACAGTGCAATAACTGTTCAATTAGAAGTACAAAACCTGAGAACACTTCCCAATGACAAACTAAACTTGTTGGTGTATACTCCAAGCATAACAAATGTGAGCAAGGGATTTAAGCTATTCATGCATATTATATGAGATATAAACTGAGTTTACTATTTAAAAATAAAAATAATAGAAACTTTAGTTAATGTGGACCAAAACTACATGGCCTGGACTTAGTGCCATAGTGGGCAGAATTCTAAGATGCTCATATGATCTTCCTCTCCAGGTGTTATTTCCCAATATGATTCCCTCTCCTTGAGCCTATGTAGGGCCTGTGACTTGCTTCTAGACAGTAAATGTGGAAAATATGTTGGGATAACACCTGCATGTTTTCTGTATGTCATCTAAGAATGTCTTAACTGGAGGGGAATAGTCCCCTGCTGGCCTTCACCATGTAAACAGTCATGTTGTGAAACTCTCATGGAAAGGGCCATGTGTCAAAGCACAGACAGTGGCTTCTAAGTCCCGAGGACAGGCAAGAGTCTCTAAGAAGCCAGGGCCTGCAGTGGCACAGCACCAAGGAAGTGAATTCTGCCAATGTACTGAATGAGCTTGGAAATGGATCTTTCCTCTGTCAAGCCTCAGATAAGAATGTGGCCCAGTTGACAACTTAATGTCAGCCTTATGAGATCCTGATCAGAGGACACAGCTAAGTGATACCCAGACCCTGATCCATGGGCACTGAGAGATAATAAGTATGTGTAGTTTTCAGCCACTAATTTTGTGGTAATGTGATTGAGCACAGTAAACTTATTTAAGTGCCTTTCTTCAATCTGATGCTTTCTATACACATAAAAGGGGCACAGTTATGAGATTAGCACACTTCTAGTCATAGGTAAATCCTCAAGCACAGTTTGGTTTGTTTTTGTTCCTCTTTTGATGCAGAGCTTAGGTATTGCTAATTTTTAATGCAAAAAATATAATTAAATGGTTGCTTTTGATGAGTATAACCCAGTTGATCTATCCTTCATTATTTTATGAATAATCTTAGACCTTTTCCTTCTGCTCAGTTATCTTTGAATTCAAAGCGTGAAGCTTCCAAGAACTTTAATGTTTAGCTATGTTCATTACTGTAGGTGAGGAAGGGGAAAGAAAATGAGTCTAAGACAATCATCATAATTCTCCTACTTTCATCTATTCTCTACACTGATATTAATTCTGAAAACAGTAACAGTCATGAGCACTGATCCAATATTTATCAAAACATTCTCTTATCTTTTCCTATACCCTCTGATCTTTACAATTATTTTTGAAATAGACAAACATTATTTGCTTGGGATTTTTTTCCACTTTCTAATTCTACATAAACAGAGCCTGAAGAAGACAGATTATATGACTATTCCAAGGCAAAATAGCAAGTTTACAGCAGAGTAGGAACTCAAACCCCAGATTTCAGACCTGAAATCTAATATTCTTTTTCTGTTTCTGCCTGAATTCCTTAGAGAATTATTGTAAGTATGAAATGAAAGAACTTTTTGTAAAGAACATAAATCTTGAAAATTTAATAAGGATATAAACAAGTAGGAAACCATTTTCCAAGCAAGAAAGAGATATATGATGGTTAAGGTATGATTTGAATAAGCCAAAGAACTAGGTGGTCATTATTGACATTTATAGCTACCCAGAAATATAAATATAAAGAACTCATTCAGTTACCTATGTTCAAAAATTGTGATGAGCCAAAGAAATATATTTTTTATTCCTACCCTTATAAAATGTACTACGTTCCTAAAAATAGTGGAGTGGAAAAACATGTGTTCTCTGACAGTTCTAAAACTAATTAGTGATGAAAATGAATTCTCAACTGAGGAGGCTAATAACCTTGTCTGTTTTGAAAAATGTAATATTCCTGTGTACTCCAACAGAGTTTTTTTTTTCCAATTCAGTCTAAGGAACAACAGAATCATGCGTCATTAGGCTGGACAAGGGGATGATAAACAGTATTGTTATGGCTCTGTGGTTGCTAGGTTGCTAAAGGCTCTAAAGTGGGAACTCTCATTATGTGACATAGACAAGTTGCTAAATGAGTGTCAAAGCAATTGTTGATGCCTGAAGTGGCTGAAGTAACCTACAGAGCATTCGCCTTTCTTCACCGGGTGGCTGTCCATTCTTCTCCAGGGGCATGGCCTGTTTCCATGTGCTCATTGCTTTCAGGTTTTTTTCTTATCAAAGTGCATCCAGATATTTCTCTCTCCATACCACTTTCATCATACTATTTCCCTCTCCAATAAAAGGCACAAGAGAGTTCCCAGCTGCATAAAAATAAAGTTCAAACTCCTAAAACATGACTTCAAGTAATAGGGCAATCTATTCACATTCATCTTTCCATTGTTAATAATCTCAACCATCTCAAAACAACCCAACAACCTGGATAAATAAACATGTCATTGATCACAGCATATATATTTCAAAATTCAGCAGCCTCACAGTTACCATTTCTCTTGCTCTTAACATTCTTTTTGTTTTTTCAAGGTGTCTCTCAGAATTATTTTCTGGCTTTCTGTTATGTTTTCTTTTCTCTCTGTTGTGACTACCCTAGCCCATTTACCAGATGACACATTTTTCAAATGGTTTATAATATGGTAGACACTCATGAATTTATATATTAACTCTTTGTGGGGGGGTACTGAAGAATGAACCCAGGAGCATTCTATCTCCAAGTTCCACCCACAGTCCTATCTTATTTTTATTTTAAAACAGGGTCTCATTTAGTTGTTGAGGCTGTCCTTGAACCTGTGATTCTCCTGTCTCAGACTCTCTAGTATGGGAAGATAGGCATGTGCCTTCATGCCTGGTCTATATATTAACACTTGAACTACATAAGAAGCATAAAAAGAAATAAAGTTTGTTGTATACTGTTTTTTGTAACCCCACACAATCTAAGTACATTTTGCGTTGCAGATTTTGTTAGTTCCTTATTTTAATATCTAAATTGGGTGATTTTTAAAGAATTTCTTTCCTTAAAAGACATCCTCTCTATTCTACTCATGCCAGGCATTCTGGTCTTTTATTTGAGACATTTAAACAGTATGCTCTTGGCAGATTTTCTTTTTAAGAAGTTATTTCTTATTTGTACGGAGATGTAAAATCTGCTTTCTAAGCTTTCCAACTGAAGGTCTTAGTTCTCTTCTCTGAAGTGATACATGCTAAGTGCAATTCATTTTAATTGCTAGTACTGCACTTTCTTGAAAGCAGATACCATGGCTCTCTCCTAAAATGGCTTGTTCCTAGTCAGATGTTTCTCATCCTACTACTGTTCTCTTAATCACGTGGTTTCCAAACACCCTAGTCATTCCTTTGGTCTCCCTTGAGAATATAAGATTTTTATTAGAGCTTCATATGAATAATCATCAGATCAAAGCACAGTCCTCCAGAGTGTCATCCCTCCATCTCAGTGAAAGAGCTAATTCCCTAAATCTTGATACTATATTGCTAGTAACAAAGTCTAAGTTTATGTTGCATATTTTAATATCACACCATAATTTTGGCTCAAGTTAAAGAAATAGCTACAAGTATTTTCCACATATTACTCTTTATTCATGAGTTTACATCTTGAACTTACATTGGTATTGGTTGCTATTAGCCTCTTGATTTTCTTCTAATAAACCTTTCAAAGGGAGAAGATATTAAATTAGGATAATTTTCTCCCCTTGAAAATAAGTTGGTAAAAACTTGTGGCTATGGAAGTTTGGATGTTTACTAATGAATCATAATCTGTCCTCATATGTTTAGGAGACTGCCATTGAGAAAAGGGACTAACTTTCTAAAAGTATCTTTTGGTGACAAAATAAATAAGAAACTGGATTTAAATAACAAGGGTTACCCTAAAGATAAATGGTTTCTAAAGAACGAAAACCAAACTATCAGACCAACGCATGTGTATCTATGTTTATAGCTGCACAGTTTACAATTGCCAAACTATGGAACCAGCCAAGATGTCCATCAACAGATGAATGGATTACAAAACTGTGGGATATGTACACAATGGAATTTTATTCAGCCATAAAGAAGAACAAAATCATGTTATTTGAAAGGAAATGGATGGAACTGGAAAACATTATGTTAAGTGAGATTAGTCGGTCACAAAAAGTTAAAAATCGAATGCTCTCCCTAATATGTGGAAGCTAGGGAGAAAATGGGACATAAGAGGGACTCCAGATGAAGAAGGAGAATCCTTAGGTGAACAAAGAATTTGACTTAACGGAAGGTGAGGGGGGGAGGGGGACACCCTAATGAGCATGATATACTTTCACAAACACATCAAAGTCAATCACTAAACTGACCTTGAGAAAGAGGGGGGAGGAGGGAATGGGGCGGGGATTGGGGAAGGGTTAAATGAGAAATGTGGGCATGGATGTCTTTACCTATACTAGCTTGTACCTAACAAAGCTGTGTGATTACAATGCACCAAAAAGGGAAAGATGAAAAAAAAAAAAAAAAAAAGGATTTTTTAAAGTTACACCAGGAGATTTTTGATCTACATAATTGGGAACCCATCTCTATTAAAGTGGCAAAAACAGCTAAGACATTTGTAGATCAGCTTCAAGCCTTGGTGCCTACCTGGCCCTCGTTTACCTCCTTGCTGGGAGGAGTTATCGAATTAGCAGCAATAGTCATTCTAGGTTTATGCATTCTACCACTCGTTGTACACCTTGTGATCAATGCCTATGTTAGTACACAAGCAGATTTACGTGGAATAAAAATGCAAGCACTGCCTTGCACAGGGCCTGGTAGTTAATGACGGGTTCGATTTTCTCAGGGCAATATCAACCTAAGACAGGGCTCCTTGAATGACTCATCTAGACCCCATGACGGGTAAGATTAAGCAACTGGTAGGAAACGACCTAAGACAGGCACAGTCCCTCATGCATTTTAAAATAAAAACGGGGGAGTTGTGGGAGCCCAGCTGGGCCCTCTCCCCCCAGGCAGTTGCTATCTGCATATATGAGTAATTATACTGACTCTTCTGCTATAACTACATTAGCATTTCAAAGTCTGGAGATTGCTCCTAAGATGCATAGATGAAAGACCCTCCCACTTCTTAGAAAGTAAATATACGACCCTACCTAAAGGATTATGGTTTTACGACTCTAGAAAATTTGCTTGACCAAGCTATGTTAAGAATGTGGGCTATATGTGTAAAACGAAGAAGTGGTGCTATCTGTGTTCTGACAATGATTGATATGTCATAAATGTCTATGTAACCCTCTTGTACTCAAGAAACGTATAAAAGTCCGTGCTGAAAAATAATAAAAAAAAATTAAAAATTAAAATTGTTCAATAAAATGTGCTGTCCTGAAAGAGACTATTGCATCACTGACTGTGTTCAAGTTGAAAATGACCACTCTCAAGCCAGGCATGGTGGCATACGCTTGTAATCCCAGCATTTGAGACCGGAGGATCCGGGTTCACAGCTAGCCTCAGCTACCTAGTGAGGCACTCCACAACTTAGTGAACTCTGTTTCAAAATAAAGAATAAAAAATAGGGCTGGGAGTATAGCTCGGAGGTAGAATGCCCCTGATTTCAATCCCCAGTACCGCAAAAAAAGAAAATGACCACTCTCTCATTGCTAAAAATTCCAGGTTGAAGTTTTGTTTCATGGAGGGAGTATCAGCTGGAGTTTCCAAATGGAGTTCCCACAGCTCATACATTGACTATAAGGTCTGTATTTGGAATAATGTGCTTTATTCCACCAGACCAAAATGTAATCTGTAAACAGTGTCTAATAAGCATTATAAAGGGCCCTTGGTAGCTTCCTTATCCTAGCTGGGCTTAGGTTTCCTGGCTCTAAAATAAGAAAATCCACCTGGATAATTACAATACACCTTTTCAAATGGAAGACACTATAGCCTTTCCTTTTCTAAGTAAACACAAGCCATCTGCATAAGAATCTATTCTAATGCTGACAGATATTGGTATTAAATAAGTCAGTGGAAGGAATCCATGGGCTTCGTTTCCCACTGGGAAACTGGAGCAAATTTTGTTTCATTTTTATTGTACTGATGATTTAACAAATTAATTAATTTATCCATCGCCCTCCATGGCAAATGAAGGTTGTCTCAAAGAAATAAATGCCTGGCAAAACCAGCACATCTGCTATAATGCATCTTCCCATATCGATTCTAACATATTCTGAATCAGATTGGCTCCAGGTATTATTTAAGCAGAGCCGAACAGAGGCACTTCGATGTGTGTGTGTGTGTGTGTGTGTGTGTGTGTGTGTGTGTGTGTGTGTATACATGTGTCAATCACAACACTTAATCATCAGAAACCATAGTCTCACATCATTCTCTTCCCCCGTCAGTACAGATTTTAGATTTGTCAAGTGACTGACTAAGTGCTAACAACCAGCAGATGGACAAGAAGGGCAGATGGGGTTCTCTTGGGAAAGCAGCTAAGAAGTGATTAAAATCACCAAGAACTGCACTCATTCTTCCTTCTTTCAAAGGATACTGTATTTTTCTTACTGCTAAATCTGATTAAGACAGCAAAGCAGACAATGACACTGAATCTCTTTGTTTAAGCAGTAATATTTCTAAAGAAACAAGGTATTTGGGAAATATTTTATTTATTTTATTTTATTTTTTTGTGGTGCTAGGGATGGAACTCAAGGGCATTTTACCTCTGAGATACACCCAGCCCTATTTTATTATGAAACAGGGTCTTACTAATTTACAGAGGGCCTCAATAAGTTGCTGAAGCTGGCATTGAACCTGCGATCCTCCTGTCTCATCTCCCAAGTACTGGGATTACAAGCTTGTACCACCACACCAGGCTTGGGGGGGGGGATATATTTTAAATAGAACATATCTGCTTGAATGATGACATTGCAGCTCTCTTTAAGACTTTGAGATACTCATGAAGGTGGTTTTTCATTTTTATGAAGTTTGTAGAACCAGCATCTTACTTCCATGTATATTGGGTATCTGTACCATTCGATCATTTGTTTAATTGTTTCATGTTGTTTATGAGTCAGGGCCTGTGCTAGATGCAGGTGCTATAGTGGGTAGCAGTTCAAGCAGTTCATCCCCAAAACTGTGAGCTACATAAACTTCTTTCTTTATATAGTTAACCTGTGCCAGGCTTTTCATTGTAGTAACACTAAGCAGATTACCCTTGGAGCAAACACAGAGGCATCTGCATGACTATGCCATTGAGATCATTCAGTTTGGAATATTGAACATTTAAGAGTATTATTCTTTCCTGCATTTTTAGGTCATCTCAGAAAATGCTCTCTGATAGCTCCAAAAAAAAATCTGTCTCATTAATTTGTCACTAAACCTGATTTTCTACCCCAAAGAGTTTTACCTTGTTTGATATCAAACTTGATTCTGAAAGATATTTGGTTATATGACATAAATATCCATATCATGGAGGATAGTTAAAAATATACTAAGGCAATTCACTATGGTTTGGATAAATTCAAGTGTTTTCCTCAAAGTGTCATGTATTGGGTACTGGGAAGTAGTATGGAACCGTTAGGAGGTGGGACTGGTGGGAAATCCTTAGGGGAATTGAAAGGGTGCCTTCTGAGGGGATTACAGTATTTCTCCTGAGACACTGCTTAGTTCTCACTAGAGAACCATCAGAAACCTAAGCTCTCTGGTTCCCTATTTGATGATGTGATCTCCTTCTACATGTGTGCCCTATCTCCGCTCAGCCTCCCTGGTTTCGTTTTTGAGAATATGACTTCCTCCTCCCGCATGTGGTGCCCACCATTGCCATCCAATATGAGGTGATGCAACCAGGAACAGAGGGGAACTTGCCAGAGCCTGTGCAATGCTATTTGAACTTTCATCCCCAAAACTGTGAGCTACATAAACTTCTTTCTTTATATAGTTAACCTGTGCCAGGCTTTTCATTGTAGTAACACTAAGCAGATTACTACAGAACTAAAGAACACATAATAGAGGGACTGAGTTGTCAAGAGCCTCACTAAGTTTCTGAAGCTTACTTTGTGATCCTCTTATTTCAGCCTCCAAAGTACTGAGGTTACATGCACCATCATGCCCAGCATGGCTCTTTTATAGGAAATTTTGGAAATGGTGAACAAATGGGGGTGAGTAAGTGGTGAGAAAATGAGTGGGTGAGCTTGATTCCTTTGATTGTGGATTGATCAGTTGGCACCCCATTAACTCCAAACACCCCTGGCATACAGGGCTTCTCAAAAGAGTGTGATGTCTAATTTATGTAAAGCCTAAACATATATGTCCTTGCTGCTATTAACCAATACAGTCCCTTTTAACTGATGAAGTTCTGAGAATTACAGATTTATTGTTGGGATATCTTTAAATCTGCATGATAACTCTGAAAGGTTGGTGGGATATGTCTCAGTGATATTGTTGAGAAAGATTCTGAAGTTGCAAGAGTCTAGGTGGGAAAGAGAGATGTGATTTGGCCAGAACAATAAAATGGACATATATCTATAATTGATTTGCCCTTCTTGACCTAGGATAAAACTCAGCACACTTGAAGCCATAGTCCTGTAAACCTCCTTCTATAGAAAATAGCCAATGGTGTACTGTCCAACCAGAAATAGCTCACCGAGGAATAAACATGACCACTCACCTGACTGCAGGTATTTAGGTCTTTGTAGCCTATTTTGGTAATGTTCTATGGAAAATATATATTATCCTAAAAGAGTGTCCTTTTTGCTGCCTCTAAAGTATTTACCATGTTCTAGACCTAAAATATCTGCAAGGTAATACAGAGAAATCAGTGGAGAAAGATCTAAACTGAGATGCATGTGCCTGCCCTATTTCTATTAATGTAGCACAGTACACCAAAGGACAGTTTTAAGTAAAAATCCATCATTCATGAGAAACAGGTCAAGCAGCCAATTGTGTTTTGAGTTGCCAATCTTTTTTCTCCACTTTTTTATAATTAATTCATTCTCTAAGACCTAGATAATCTCCAACCTTACATAAACACTTCCTTACAACTGCAGCACATACATATCTATCTTGAGCTTTTGTGCTATTGATGGATATTTAACCCGAAGTTATTTCTTTGCCAGTATGTATATGTACATATTCATATGCATCTTCTCTCTTGAACTATAAATTCTGCAAGATCAAAAACTATGAGTAAAAGCCTAATGTGGTGGTACACATTTATAATCCCAGTACTTGAGAGGCTGAAATAGGAGGATCACAGGTTTGAGGACAGCTTTAGCAAATAGTGAGACTCTCAGCAACCTAATGAGACTCTGGTTCAAGAATATAAAAGGGCTGAGGGTGTAGCTTGGAGGTAGAAAGTCCCTGGATTCAATCCCAAATACCACAAACAACCAACAAAAAATTCTATGAGTTATACAAGAGTAGATATAAATACTCAACCTAAAATATGGGGGGCTATCTATAAGACATGCATTGTGCCAGAGTAAAGTAGAATCACACAGAGAAGACAAGAACATTTCAACAGCAGCAAACAACACAGCAGTCATTATCAGCAGGCAGTCTCACCAGACACTGATGATGAAAGAGACTCCTCCAACAGAGCCACTCCCATGAAGCTTGCTGGTTCTAATGGTTCTTGCTCCAGCAGCTCTCTAAGTTGTTCACTTCTGCATTCTGCTTCCACGTTACCATACTCCCCTGACATCACTTGGGGCTTTGCATCTTTTTGTCTAGTCTCAGCAAGTATACAGCTGACACTTTTCACATTTAAGCCAGAAGTTATTTATTTTAAACACAAGTATTTATAGCTCTTATTTATATTTTATAGCGGGTGTCTTATGTCTTACAATTTGATCTGGCATATGAAGGGAGACAGAAACATTAAAGGAGAGGTATGGAGGGTGTGGGGCACATGGAGAAGTGTTATTCAGTTCCACATGTAAGAGCCCCCATCACAATTAGCAATTATTTACTGATGCCTTGCAGGTGAGCTCTTGAACTCTAATAGCCAGCATAAAAACAGATGCAAGCCAATCTCAGGAGCTAACAGCCTGAGGGTTTCAGGCACTTTCCCCCTTCCCTACTCTAAATTGCCTCTAGAAGCTTTTATCTTATTGATTAACATAGCTTAATTTGGAGAATTCAATTCCACCCAAGGGCTGCTGGGAAGGCTTTCAGAAAAGAACACAAGATGACAACTCGTCCAAAAAGTTTCAGAAAATAAAAACTAGGGTCTTTCACCTTTGTTGAGAGTAGGATAGGCAACGTGGGCCCGTGCTTTCTCAGAAGACAACTGGAAAAGCCAGAGACAAAATTTAAAAACATCTGCTTTAAAGTATTGAAGACTTAAAAGGATCATTATCAGGCCAAAAGGACAAGCTAGACTTTGAGATTCCCTTTCCCCTTAGAGTGGCAGAAAATTTCAAAAAGTCAAAGGAAGTAGAAGTAAGCAATTAATAAAGGTAAGTAAATCAATGAAATAACCAATTTTAAGAGAATAGAAGCTCTTCTTTATTGCAAACATAGTAAAAGGTTCTAAAGAACTACTTTAACAAATTTAAAATTTTAATAAAATAAAAATTGCTTTAATGGTAAACTTTCACAAAAATAATATGAGGAAATAAAAATATAAATATTTATATAGCTACTAAAGAAATTAAATCTATAATTTTAAATATTTCCCTATAAAACATCTCTAAGCCAGGCATTGTGCTTGGGAGGCTGAGAAAGGGGGATTGCAGGTTTGAGGACAGGCTCAGCAACTTAGTGAGAGTCTGTTTCAAAACAAAAAGTAAAAAAAAAAAAAAAAAAGGGTTTGGGAGTGTAGCTCGGAGATAGAATGCCTCTCTCCAATTCCCAGTATCTCTCTCTCTCTCTCTCTCTCTCTCTCTCTCTCTCTCTCTCTCTCTCTCTCAAATTTAAATATCTTCAACAAATTCTTCAAGACATTTATTTGAAAAAAATTTATTTTAACAAGTAATTTTTTGTCTATAGAATATAATAATTAAAAATTTAAAAAAACTGGATGTTGACTTTGGGGATTTTTCCCTTTTATTTTTATGGTATTTTATTTCTATTACTTTCTTCAAAAGTATATATTTTTGTAAAACCATGTTTTCTTCTTTTCATTGTTTTTAGTGTTTCATTTTAATTGTACTTTTTAACTGGTGGATTAGGAAGGGAAAACAAAACAACGTGGTCCTTCATCACAGCTAGATTGAGAGGCACTGTTCTACATGAATGTTCAATTTATGATAAATCATTATGTGATACATCTTTGTTCTGCACATTTATTTATGTATGCTATATTTCCAGACAACAAGAACAAAGATTTATAATAAAAAGTAGACAATTCCTAGAGTCTGGCATAGCTGCCTTTATGCACTCTTTACAAATCCCTGCACCATTGGCTTGCTCTCCTCTGTGTTTTCTCACATTCTAGTATAGCTTCCACTATTCTGAAATGTAATTATTTATTAATCTGGGTGTTCTCTACAATGGACTCTGAGATTCCACTGCCAAGACTGCATTTAAGCATATTTATTTCCTCTTGTCTGCCACATTGAATACACTCAGTAAATATTTGCTGAATACACAAATGTTCTCCGGCCAATGTTTGTCATAAACACCCCAGCATCTACATAACAGCCCTTCATTTTTTTTTTCATTATACCTGTCTAAATTTGTTAGCAAAATGATTGAACACCTAGCATGTGCAGAGATAAAATGAAATACCATGACAAGCATTTGGCTAGCCTTCAGAAAGTTCGCATATGCCTGGTTACAAATACATAATTTGTTCCATAACTCCATTCAGCTGAAATAACTCCAATTTGGACATAACTTAGTTCACCTATCAGAAAGAAGAAACTAAATTAAGCAAGTAGCTTGACAGGAGAATCACAAGTTCATGAACAGCCTCAGCAACTTACTGAGACTCTTAGAAACCTAATGAGACCCAGTTTCAAACCAATGAATAAATAAATAAATAAATAAATAAATAAATAAATAAATAAATAAGGAGCTGGAGGTATAGCTCAGAAGTAGAATGCATCTTGCTTCAGTCTCCACTCCCCAGTACCACAAAGGAAAAAGAAGAAGAAAAATGGCTTGACAAATTTTTGGTATGGTCCAAAGCAAAGCACAGGTGTGAAGGGATGATGTGGTGTAAATTAGTAATCCAAGGATAATAGACAACAACATCACAGCTTGGCAGGCCCTGTTTCAGAGAATGTGAATAGGATAATATTGAAGTTTTGGGTTTGGTTAACCCAGGCCTCTGAGGTATACTTCCTTTTTCTCATTGAAAGTCTCTGAAAGTCCTATGTTCTAATAATACCAATCCACACAGTCACTGTGATGTTCCAGTTGTAATGAAGTCTCTATGTTTCTAATTCAGCGGCATATTCCCTTACAAATTCTTCCAGCTCACATCCTGAGTCCTCCGTCTCCTCCTTGTTATGCACTCTGGGTCCTGGGGCCTTATCGACAGTGCTATATTGGTGTTCAATGTGATGCAGACCTGCTTCCTGATGGATTGAGGCCATGAGAGAAAATACCAAAAATCTGAAACTCACCACATAAATCAGAAACTACTTCATGCTGTGACTATGATAAATAGATCTGAAAGCATCTACCAGGGAAAATTTAGAAGAGTCTCGGAGCACTGTTATACCTGAATTAAAAGGCAGCTTTGCAAAAATGAACTTTTCTCTAGGCCAGTATACTTGTTGTTTTACTTTTTTTAAGTGTAGTAAAACATCTCTAAGGCATTGGAGATATCTTGCTGTTGAAAGCAGTATGCATTATTTTGTAAAGGGGTCACCATCATAGCACACAGAGAGGACAGAGGGGCTATTTTTCAGAGGTCTAGTAGATGGTTTACAGGCCAGGAGTCCTAGTCAATTTCTTGCTTTCATGGGTTCTACCAATTTTCTTTTATCTTCTCATTTTGACTGATGTTAGATTCAGGTAATAGTGCTTTAAAAATTGTTCAACATTCTGGCAAGTTAAATGTTTAATTTGGGGAGATTGTTATTTGAAAGTGTCATGTAAGGTTTTTGAATGGGTTATGAAGGCCTAAAATTATGGAAACAAATGAGTTGCCTGAAATTACAGAATATCTGAGTTTCATTAAAGATCACACTGATACTATTTTAAAAACATTGCATATTTTGACCACAAATTGGTCCCACTTTTAGATAAAAAGAACTCATCTTATTCCTCAAATTACAGATTTTGAGTTTATGGATAAAAGAGGTCAGATGGAATTGTTCTGTGGGTACAGATGGCAAAGTACAAAATGGTTCTTCCTATTACAACAATCTAGAGAAAAATCCATCATCTGTTGAGTTAGAAGATCTGCATCCTGTGGCAATGTTTCCTTACCAAACTTAAGGAGTATTTTTTATACTTTTATCAGTCTCACATCTTAATGCAGTTTATAATGATTAGTGACATAAATGTACACAGCACTTGGTGGGCTTTTCCCCATCTCCCTCCCTACTCCTCCTTCCCTATATAGGATACTGAGATTAACATTGGTATTCTTTC
Organism: Graphiurus murinus; assembly: GCA_004027655.1. NCBI lineage: Eukaryota > Metazoa > Chordata > Mammalia > Rodentia > Gliridae > Graphiurus > Graphiurus murinus. The sequence continues at coordinate 98,488 of PVLC010003048.1, forward strand.
ATATGTATATAATGTCACTGGAAGTTGTTCCTTCATTGATTCTCCCTCTCCCACACCTTCTCCAGACCACCTCCCTCACTCCATTGCAGTTTCTCCTCCATTATCTGAAGTCCCTCTGGTATCCAAATTATTCCCTAGCTTCCCCATATGAGAGAAAAAATATGACACTTCATTTTCTGTGACTGGCTAATCTCACTTAACATAACGTTCTCCAGGTCTATCCATTTTTAAGGAATATTTTAAATTTCCTTGTTAGGAATAGCATAACAATAATAAAAACAACCAATTCAGACATGCAGACAATGGAGCTACATTGCTAATTACCATGACATACCATGACTCAGTTTTCTGGTTCACAAAAGAACAATACCATCTTGAATTCCATCTGATATAAGGTTATTTACTAAATAGAAATAACCACTGTACAGTGCATGGCATGACTGTGAAGTCAAAACAGGTACTCTACTGTCTGATCATGGACAAGTTACTTCAACTTAATAATTCTCAGGGTTTTTTTCTTGGACAGTAGATATAAGTAGTACTATTTCATATGGCTTTAGAAGCCAAATAAAATCATATATATAAAATGCTCATGCAATTCCTTATTGTTATAACAATAATTTTATAATGTTATTGTTATTATTGTGTTACAATACATAGAAATAAAGAAAAAGAACTATAGATGAGTGGTAAAGGAAGTATTAAACAATGTTCTTTGGGTTGGTTTTTTTGTTTGTTTTATTTTTTTTTTTTTTTTTGGTACTGGGGACTGAACTCAGGGGCATTCTACCTCCGAGCTATACCCCCAGCCCTATTTTTTATTCTTTATTTTGAAACCGAGTCTCACTAAGTTGCAGAGTGCCTCACTAGGTAGCTGAGGCTGGCTGCGAACCCGGATCCTCTGGTCTCAGCCTCCCAAATGCTGGGATTACAAGCGTGCGCCACCACGCCCGGCTTTTTGTTGTTTTGTTTTTAGGTACTCCAGACTGAACATTGAACCCAGGGGCATTCTATCTTCAAGCTATACTCCCAGTCCTATTTTATTATTTTTATTTTAAAGCATCGTCTCACTAAGTTACTAAGGCTGGCCTCCAACCTTTGATCCTCCTGTCCCAGACTAACAAGTACTGGGATTACAGGTGTGTACCACCATGCCAAGGTTAACAGTGGCATTTTATAAGGCTACCATTCATCCCCGTGCAGTGCTAGCTCCTAATACCAAATATATGAAGAAGAGTTTATCATTCTATGACTTGGAAAACACAAAAGCAAAACCTGGAAGAAGACAACCTGAAGTTGATGTAGGATGAATCAAATTGGAGCCAAAGGAAGTAATAAAAAGTCACACTGAGAAACACTTAACAAAATGAAACTTTACCCAAACAATATAAACATTGCTTCAATGATTCATAGCCTTTAATATTTAGTTATTGTTTTATTAAGGAATAAAGATTATGAAGGCAAGGAAATGCTTAAATTTGTGGAAATCTCCTTGGATTTAAGATGTACTGTTATGAAGGGGAGACTGTGTCTTGCTGGGTGAATTTCACGGCACAGAAATTCTATTCCAAAAGAGCCCCATGCAGGTTCTGTATAGTAATGTGAAGCAATTATGTGAGTACACTTGGAAAAGAGTTAGACAATTCAACATTTTAAAATATTAATATTTCAACATTTAATTTTTGTTTATTATCTATTGATACTTGGAGAAATCATCTTGTCCTCCCCATCACCATTTCACAGTCTTCATGGTCCTACTAGGTTTTTAAAATCAGAGCTTCAAACAAGTCCTGTGGTGCTATTGGCTTAAATTGTTATTTTTGTCTAATTTATTAATTTTACTTTTTTTGTGTGTGGTACTGAGGATTGAACCTAGGGCATTCTACCTCTGAGCTGCACCCTAGCCCTTTTCTTATTTATTTTTATTTATTTATTTATTTATTTATTTATTTATTTATTTATTTATTTATGAAACAGGGTCTCGCTAGGTTGCCAAGAGTCTTGCTGCCTTATTCAGGCTGTCCTCAAATCTCAGATCCTCCTGTCTCAGCCTTTTAAGTACTAGGATTATAGGGATGAGCCACCATGCCCAGCTGATTTTACTTTTGTAAATGACACATAATATTGTTGCAGGAGACTCAGTTTCCCCCTCCTCAGTTCCCCTGGTTCCTGAGACAAGATTTCTGGAGGCTGAAATCAGAGACAGGTTTATTTGCCGGTAAATGACTCAGTTGACAAACTCACGGATCTGAGCCTTGAACAAAGGGCTCACATGATTCTTATACCCTCCATCTCTCACAATGGAGGGGGGAGGGGTAATCTTTAGATTTATTATCCCTAGTCTAAACAAGATGCTTAAGTACATATCATCCCCCAGTTCTCTCCAGTCTTTTAACTGGCTCTCTCTTGTCTATATTAGGGAGAGCTCCTGGATCATGACTCTGGGCTGCCAAAGAAACAGCTTTATCTTTTGGAAGTGTCTGCTGCCTGCTTGCTGCAGCTAGGGGGAGGGGTTGGGGATCTTTTACTTTCACCCATCTTGGGTCTAAACTCCTAATAATATTCCCAAGGCTCTTACTCCTATGGAATTTCCCCCTTTTGATAATTTTCAATATACTTTAGCAAGAAATTCTCAACCTCTAAGGCTACTTTTAGTCAGAGCCACAAGAGAAGCATAAAGGCATAAAGGGTTGGATTTTTTTTTTTTTTTTTTTTTTTTTGCCATTAAGCTTTTTATCATTTACTGGGCCAAATCTCTGACATTAGTCTCAGTTGAGCTTTACCCCACAGGATGAGAACTGCTACTGGCCTTTTTTGTATCTCAGCAACGCAAAGTCACAGACTGACATCCAAGTGTCAAAATCAGAACCAAAGGGCCACCATAAATTTTACTAATAAGGTCAATTTTGAGGCACTCATGGCACAAAATCTAAAGTGTAATTTCATGGTTCGATATGTGATGCTCCTTGGTCTTTATCATGTATGAGTCTATTAGTTTCTAGGTGCAGCTAGAGCAGAGCAGGTTGTTTCTTTCAGGATCAGCTTGCTTCGTTTGTCAGTTTTCTGCAAGCAGTCTGATGAGTCATCTCTGGGAACAGCTGGTCTTGGGCAACTGTGATGAATCCAAGCCACAATATTTTGGACTTTTGCAGTTTTCTGCTTACTTTTTCCAACTTCAAAGAAGAGGAGTATAGATGACTGCCTCAATTTTTTTGTCTTTATGTCCTCTAACCTGATGATGTAACTATAACTGCTTTGAGTTTGTAGGGAATACTGTCAGAGTATTAGTTTAAGGTCTCATAGAATAAATGATCTAGAGGACTCTGGAAGAAGGAATTTTTTTATATGATGCTTCACTTTTATAATCATTTGGAGCTAGAAGGCTGAAAAAATTTGGTTATCTCAGCTCATAGTCATTTATGGTAGTTCAGTAGGTATCTAAATGAAAAACTGATATATTAGTATATCATAAAATAATCCAAATATTTTGCCATAATATTTTTTATAATCCATTATTTTATGTCATCTATCCATTAGCATTTTAAATTGGAGGTATCCAACCTATTTGCACAGAACATGAGTTACTATATGTAACATTGCAAACAGTTTTCATAGTACAAAACATGAAAAGAACCCAAGAATATATATATTTTAACTTAGAATGTCCAGCAGTATTTTTAAGAATTTTGTTGGATGCAGTCTTCCTAACATCTGCCATTGTAAAATGTATTGTTATTATTTTTTCTTTTGGAGGTGAACTGATTTTAATCATAGGCCCACACTAAGCTTTCAGGTTTATATGAATAGACTGGGTTAGTTGAACTGGCTGGAGTTTTATCTAATACCCATCTATGCAGGTTGTGTGTGATTTTATCTAGTTTCCCTATAAGTTTTATGTATTTTTAAACTCTCCTGCTTCCTGCAGCCTTCCTGACAATTTTTTGAGAACAGGAAGGGGTTGAGCACACCCTACTTCATAGGGAGAATACTCTTTTTTTTAATAGGGGTACATTTAACCTTTTATAGGACTAAGGGTAAGGCTCAAACCCAAGCTAGCTTAGCTTCCTGACAATTTTTTTAACCCAACCCTCATAATTTTATTTATTTGTTATTATTACTATTATTTATCTGAACTCTGTGACCTCTATGTGGAATGCAGCTTTCAGTTGATGCCCACAGCAACTGTCATGTCCTGGGTGACTTTCGTGTCCAGGCTAGTTTATTGTCTGACCCTATGCGAAGCGTAGTTTATATCTAGTTAAATTCTGTGGTGTTCATTAAAGGAGCTTTATGGGTACAATTCTTTTTAATTTAGGCTGGCACACTTATCTTAGTTATGCTTTCCTGTGGGATGTTTAAGACCAAGTAGTTAGCCCTATATGGGGCAAGCAGATTTTTATAAAATTATTTTGTTGTTGAGGTCAGTCAGGGCTCCTCTAAGGGACTTTGTGAGGCCTTTTATTTTAATCCATTGTGTCCCATGTCAAGATGGGTCGCCGTCTGGGACCACTGGGCTCTTCTTGATGCTCTGTGGACACTGCCCTTTTCAATGACACTCCTTTTTACAGGATGTGCACTGGTGACTCTAGGTCTCTGAAGTCTTCACAATCTCCCTACTCAGGGAATTGGACAAGTCTCCAGAATCTATAGAGACTTTATAAGTCCCATCATTTATTTCCTGGGTTTTACTGACATTGACCTTGGAGGAACAGGGCCAAAATATTGGCTATTTTTGTTCTTTACCCCTTTTATTTCCTGGTTGTTTTACAAGCCTCAGTTGTAAAACTTACCCAAGAGGTACGTTTTCACTTGGATGTTTAACAACTGAGGCTTGTAAAACCTCCAGGTTCCATCCCCAGTACTGAAAAAAAAAAAAAAAAAAAAAAAAAAAA